>CAUYQS010014074.1:0-53371 GCA_963574585.1 Otolemur crassicaudatus
TGTGGTCCCAGCTACTTGGGAGGCAGAGGCAGGAGACTCGCTTGAGCCCAGGAGTTGGAGGTTGCTGTGAGCTGTAATGCCACGGCACTCTACCCAGGGGGACAGCTTGAGGCTCTGTCTCAAAAAAAAAAAAAAAAAGAATATTATAAATGAAATCGTAGAATGTATAAGATTGATGTTTTTTTACTTACATGATTCCCATCAAATCCGTCTAAGTGTTCCATATATCCATAATTTGTCTCTTGGCTTTTTGTTCCATGGTATTCATGGTGGGGTGGGGAGCACAGTTTAACCATTCAACATTAAAAGACATTTAAGATGTTTCCAGTTTTTAGCTATCGTAAGTATTTATAAACTGAATGTTTAAATTGTCAGCCAGTGGCACCCATGCTGTGCGTTTGGATGGGGTAGGATATGATCTCCTCGGTCGCGGAAAGTTTTCACAGACTTTGTCATTTGAGCCCTGCAGAAGCCCTAGGCAGGGCAGAGATTGATTTATTCAGGCAGCATGTTTTTATTGAGCATGTGCTATGTGCCCCCATACTAATCTGTATTGGGGATACAGCAGTGAACGAAACAAACTAAAATCCTGATCCTCCTTTCTTTATCCCAATACACATAGGAGGAAACTCATGCTCCAAAAGGCTGTATGACTGGCTCGATGTCACACTGGCAGGGAGGGATAGAGCTGGAAGGTGAGCCCAGGTCTTCTGACCTCTAAGCCACTGCCTTTCTGACTGTATTTTGCTGTCAGTCCTCCTTAACATCAACCTTACAGCAAAAATCACACTCTGAGGATCCCGTGTCCAGTGGGTAAAGCAATAGTTCTTAACGGAGGGTGATCTCCTCCCCCTGGGGGGGCATTTTGGTTGTCCCAGCTGCTGAATGGGGTGCTACTGGCATTCAGCGAGTAGAGGCCAGAGAAGCTTTAAACCTCCTGAAGTGCACAAGACAGTCCCCACAAGAGAGAGTGATCCAGCCCAAATGTCAATAATGCTAAAGGGCTCCAAGTGTCACCTATAAAGACAATTGCTACCCATGTGACATAGTATATAATATGGCAATTATCTGCGTGGAAGGTGTGATTATAGC
This sequence comes from Otolemur crassicaudatus, assembly GCA_963574585.1. Classification (NCBI taxonomy): domain Eukaryota; kingdom Metazoa; phylum Chordata; class Mammalia; order Primates; family Galagidae; genus Otolemur; species Otolemur crassicaudatus. The sequence goes on from CAUYQS010014074.1 coordinate 1,093, forward strand.
AGATATGCTGATGGTTGGGGCTGATAAATGGTCATCATGAAGTGGGTACAAGGATAGGGTGACCAGATTCTAACATCTGTAAGGCGGGACAACATGGGGGGGTGGGGGGGCGGGGGGGCGGGGCAGGGGACTGAGCAGGGCAGGGCCTGACAACCAGGCAAACTTTGATAAGCAGTTCTCATAATCACTTCTCAGCAACTATTTATTACAGTTTAACATTATAAAATTAACAAAAATAATATAAAATTCATATTCTGGCGAAATAGCCATATGGCGGCCAAAACCTGTATATTCCCTTCTTGTTCTCCAGCCCCTTCGTGCATTCTTTCCAAAAATCGGGACTTTTTAAAAACGCGGCGGGATGTGGGACAAATTGTTGAAAAGCAGGACTGTCCCGCCAAAATCGGGACGTCTGGTCACCCTATACAAGGAGCCATCCTCTCTGCTGTGTCCATGAGGGGAACCTTTCTGCAGATGTGGAGACCAGGACAGTCTGCACAGTGGGAAAGAGGGAGCAGTGGGTTGCCGGCCACAAGAAGGGGCAGAAAGGACAGGCGTAGCAAGCCTCTGCTCCACAACCTGCCCCATCCGCCTCTCCTTCAGAACCCTGGTGTCCCCGGGGAAAGGAGCAGGACATTCAGCCCGCACCACGAACTGTGCAAGAAACATAACTTCTGCTGTTCTCAAAGCTAGATTTTGTTTTTATTGCAAGTTCCCATTCCACAGGGAGAAGACACCTACGGGAAGTTCATCAGGCCTCCCTACCTCTCGCCCTGGGTTGTGTCTATATTTGTCTTTGATGCAGGACAAGCTCCCAAAGTGCCAAGGCCTGGGCAGGGAGCAGCATCTGGTCTTCCTGGCACCTGCTGAAGTGACCTCATTTCTGTCTTCCGGGTGGCAGATACGCTGCCCAGGCCCCTGGAAGTCTCCTCTGTGCCCAGCTTCTCTCTTCTTCTCTCAGCTTTGTCCTCTCTCCTCTTGGGCACATGAGAGACATTGGCAGGGTCTGGCAGACCTCTGATCACTCCCAGGTGCTGTCCCTCCCCACTGCTCCTGTGCCTTGCAGGGAAGGGAAGGTTTTCTCCTGAAACTGTCACCAACCGTCCCTTAGTTAGGAAGCCAGCATGGGCCACTGTGTGGGCTCTGTTCCCCTCTCTGGACACCCACAACTCATCCCATCTCCTCTGCTCCTCCTACTTGACCCTGTCCCAGGACACTTGACCTCATCTCAATCATGGCAAGTGACTTAGATGGTGCTCAATCTCCCAGACCCTCTGTTCCTGACATAAACTTTATTCCTAGAGGCCTCCAGGGGTTCCACTTTTGATTGAAACTCAAAGCCCAGGCTCTTGCAACCCCAAAGTCCCAGTTCTTAAAATGCTGAAGTGTTTTCTCTGCTTTTCTGCTGGATCAGACTTCCTCTGGAGTAAGAGGCACCTCTGTCTGGAAAGAGCAGAAGGCAGGGGTCATTAATATTGAAAAATATTTTCTTTCTTTTTTTTTTTTATTCAAGACAGAGCCTCAAGCTGTCCCCCTGGGTAGAGTGCTATGACATCACAGCTCACAGCAACCTCCAACTCCTGGGCTCAAGCGAGTCTCCTACCTCAGCCTCCCAAGTAGCTGGGACCACAGGCGCCCGCCACAATGCCCGGCTATTTTTTGGTTGCAGCTGTCATTGTTGTTTGGCAGGCCCGGGCTGGATTTGAACCTGCCACCTTAGGTGTATATGGCTGGTGCCTTAGCCACTCGAGCCACAGGGGCCGAGCCGAGAAATATTTTCTTATTCCATCAGCACACGCAGAGTGAAGGGGTAACAGGGCCTTAGCAGGTGTGGAAATACTGTCATGCTCCTCCCTTGGGGGCCACTGTTGGTCTCTCTGTCCCTGGGTTCATCTCCCATCCCCTAAATCTGGATCAAGGAGTCCCATCTTTTCATTTTATTTTTATTAAATGATAGCTATGTACATTAATGCAAACATGGGGTACAGTGTAGTCTTTTCATATACAATTTGAAATATTTTCATCAAACTGGTTAACATAGACTTTATGTCATTTACCTAGTTATTTTGTTAAAACATTCATACTCTAGTTCTAGAAAAATTCACTTGTACCCTTGTAAGACGGACCATATAGGTGATCTTTCCAATCACCCTAGGAAGTTTCTTTAGTAATGGACTTCAAGAGTAATAACAACAAATTTATTTCCAGCTCTTTGATTCAATTATTCACATCGGCAGGAAAAAAATGTTGAATTTTAAAACCCAGAACCCAAACTATAAATATTATTTATGTATAGTAACCCCTTGGGAAGATAGGGTAATTTTTTTGTTTGTTTTTTTGTAATTTTGTGATAAAGTTATGAGCGTTTTGAGTAATGACTTTTATTGGAATGAAAATGTCTAGAAATGTGAGACCAAAGAGCAAGTCATCTTGAAGATTTGTTCCACATTGGAAAGATTTTTATAAGGTTTGCCTAAGCAAATGTAGTCATGTAGAGCATCTGTAGATACCTTGAGTTAAACAATTTAAAGTAGAGAAATGAAAACTAAAAAGGTGTGATAGTTCACAATACAGGATTCACTCATCTTTTCCAAAAATAGCTGCCTTGATAGAATGATGCAGCAGCCTGCTGGGGACTGGGGCAAGACATCACCTTTAGAATTTCATCATGTGTGGTTGGGGCACTCCTGTCCAGAATGTAGAATACTTACTGAACTGCTAATGGACAATATACCATGCTATGTGCTCAAAAGTATTCAGGATAGACTATTGAAGAAGAGGCCCTTGTTACCCACAGAATCACCTTGAAGTTGAGATTTTCGACCCACAACTTTAGGTTATGCTAAAGTAGAAATGCTTTTTCTAATTTCATTCTTTTGCTTGTGGAAATCCAGCTTTTTCAGCACCATTTATTGAAGTGACTGTTACTCTCCATTGTTTGTTCTTTGCATTATTGTTGGAAATCAATTGACTCTAAACGTGTAAGTCTATTGCTAGGCTCTCTACCCTTGGTCAGTATGCTTGTTTTCATACAGGTATCATGCTGTTTTGATACTACAGCTTCATATGAAATTTTGAAGTCAGGTAGTTTGAAACATTCAGATTTGTATTTGTTTTTTTGCTCAAGATTGCTTTAGCTACTTGAGGTCTTTTGTATTTCCATACAAATTTTAGCTTATTTCTCTTTGAATAAAGAATGGTAATGGAACTCTGTTAGGAATTGCCCTGAATCTGTATATCATTTTAGGTAATAAGGACATTTTATCAACATTAAATTCTTTCAACCCATAAAAAAGAATATCTTTCCATGTATTTGTGTCACCTACAATTTCTTTCATAAGTACTTATACTAATACTCTTTAGTAAACAGATCTGGGCTAAGCTTTTCTTCTTTTAGAGTATGAGGAATGGGAATGACTTTTACATTTCTTTTTAAGATTGCTCTTTGTTAGGGTAGAAAGTATGTTATTGATTTTTGTGTATTCATTTTTTTACCCTGCAACTTTCTTGAATTTGTTGAAAAATCAACTCAAAATGTATTAAAGATTTAAACCTAAGAACTGAAACTATAGTAAGCTACATGATATTGTTCTGAGCAAATTTTTCTTAAATATAGGCAATAAAATAAAACATAGACAATAAAAGCACAAATAAACAAATGAGATTGCATCCAACAATAAAGCTTCTGCCCAGCACAGAACACAATAAAGAAAAGTGAAAACACACGAGTTGGGAACAAGTATTTACAAATCATACATCTGATAACATCTGTGAATACATAAAAATGATCAACAAGTAAATGAAAAAATGTTCATCATCATTAATGATTGGAGAAATTAAAATTAAAACCACAATGAGATACCATCTCATATCTATTAGAGTGCCTATTATCAAAAAGGCAAAAGATAAGCACTGGCTGGACTCTGGAAAAGAGAAAACAGTTGGGTAATATTGGTGGGATAGCAAGTTAATACAACCAATATGAAAAATAATATAAAGGTTTGTTAGACAATTACAAGTAGAATGATCCAGCAATCCCCCTTCAATCCAACATCATCACACTCAGTATGCAAGAGAAATACCTGTACTCCTGTGTTCAATGAAGCATTTTCAACAACAGTCAAGACATAAAGCCATCTGAGTATTCATCATTAGGCAATTGAATTAAAACACGGTATGTGTATAAACTGAATAGTAGTCAGCCTGAAAGAGGGGGCAACATGAACATGAACTTAGGAAGACATTATCCTAAGTGAATCCAGGAACAAAAAGACAAATACTGCGTAATCTTTCTCATATGAGGAATCTGAGAAAAGTTGAGCTCACAGAGGTAGAGAGCAGAATGATGCTTACCAGAGCTTGGGCAAAGTGGGAAGCTGGGAAAATGGGAGATATAAGAGTGTGCAAAGGGTCGGCTAGACAACAGGAATAAGCTTTATTGATCTAATGTGTAGAATGGCAACTATAAGGAATATTGCTTTGTATATTTCAAAACCACTGTAAGAGTAGATTTCAAATGTTTTTACCTCAAAAAATGATAACTATGTATGGTAGTGGTTTTGATAATTTGCCTAGGATAGCAATTCTACATTGCAAAAATATATCAAAATACCGCATTTTATCCTATAAATATTTGCAACCATTATGTCAATAAAAAATAAAATAGAAAATGAATTCTGTTTCATAGAACTTATCCCTCTGACTAGCAACATCATAAAAGTGGACTTCCTGGTTTGCAACTACTGTACGGCCACTTCAGGCTCAAATTATCAATAAATAGAAAGATTAATTTTTCCATAAACAAAAGGAGTTATGTATTATTTTGGGTATTCATCCTGGATCATCATGTGGATCTAGGATTTTGAATACAAAATATGCCAAAGTTAATAATGTCTGGAGCCCAGGGTTTTCCCCAGGGTCATCACTTGGTATGTCTTATTTTGAGAAAAACTGTCAAAGGAAGCTACCATAATCACAATTTAATAAATGCAAGACCACTTAGGATTGAAAGTCTTGGTCAATATATCATCAAGTGACTCAAACCAGAGAAATTACTGGTAGAGACAATGGGTTACTAGAATACATGATAGAGACAGGAGATGGTAAATACTAGATACAGTCTCAGAACTAGTCTGGGTCAATAATCAACAGCTCAAAAACCTGTCCCTTTTTATTTCCTTCCGTTTTTGTTACTTTACTTGTTTGTTCTGTTACTCCTATCCTGGGACTACCTCTCACAATAGAGAATCAACATTGCTTTGCTTCAATTTCCATATTCTAAATAACCAAAGCAAAAACATTCACTAAGAACAGAGCAGTATAATAGAGTGAGGTTATAGTCATGATTGGGTATAAAAAATTAAATCCCATCTAGTTTAAACCCAATATGGGAGGCTGAGAAAAAAATTATTAACTTTTCAATATACTAATCAAATATCTTATTAAAAATAACATAGCTATAATATGTATTCATTAACAATTTTTACATAATCAATTTCCTTATGAAATTATTTTCTCAATTAAAATATATTTGAAGCTCAAGTTCTAAGAAATGTCTAATTCAAAGCATAAGAATTTCCACAGAATAAATAGCACCTATTATGCAGTAACCGAATCAAAGGATAATTAATATAGGACAATGGAATCCCCTTTACAAAGAAGCCACTTGGAACAGTAAGTGCCCTTTTAACTGTTGTTCATTTTATAATAGACTTCATTAAACAACCTCCAAAGATTTTTCTAAGGTCAAAAGAACTAACAGGATACGTGTGTATGTGTGAGTATTCTTTTCCCCTAGGCTTTTAAAAAGCCATTTAAACTCTTTGCCCACATGATCTCTAGAGATTATATATCCTGACTCTAGGGCTGACAAGAACTTTCAAGTCAAATTGTCTATTGTAACACTCTGTGAGCATCCACTTGAGCACATGAAATGTACAAGGTTTTAGGCAATTCTTAAATGTTTAGTGTTAATATTTTCTCATGAATTTAGAAGAGAATGAGGCAGGAAAGAGAGAAAAATAAATTATGCTTCATTAATTTTATGGATTAAATAAAAAAATCTTTCAAATGATGTACAAAGTCCTAGAAGGATAAATTTGCTTACTCTCTATAACTCTACCACATACATTGTTTCACCAATTTAGTGATATTTCCTGTAGCATCTTTTGCTTTTATTTCTACCATGGTGTAAACGTTGCTGTATTGCTCAACTTCCTATTCATTCTTTCAGTTAGCACATCTTGATTTAAAGCCTAGGACATTATACACTTTCTAGTGAATGCTGGATTTCAGTGTTCTTGCTTCGGGTAGTTTATAGTGTAGTAGGAAGTTAATTATTCCTCCTACTTCCTCCTTAAAAAAATGAAGTATCTCCAACATGTTAGTTTAAGAATCATAATGGTGGAATATTATATCTACTTTTAATAAAATTTATTTGCTTAGGAAAAAATGAAATGCTTTCATAAAGGATATAGAGATTAAGCTGAAAATTGAGGGGTTAGTTACATAACTTTAATATTTGCCTATGAAAACAAAAATATGATCAAGAGATGATTGCAACACTAGACTATAAATAAGTTTAATATCTGTGTTATTATAACTCTAAATTTATTAAGATCATTTGATACACTGAGCAATGAGATCCCATTACTTGTATATGCTAGAAAACAAAGTAAATTCATTTTTTTTTTGTGTGTGTGTGTGTGTATGTATGTGTGTGTGGACTGTGCAATACTATTCCCCAAAGACATGAAATAAGTAATAAGGACAACCAGCTATACCTCTTCCATAAAATTCTCCATTGCTGGATATGTTCCACAAGAATATTACTTATTTGAGAGGTTACTGTAAATTTATTTCTGAGCCTGAAAATAACATTCATTAGTGTCATGGGTATCTTTCCTAACGAGTTGTTCCTAACCCAGGCAACACTTTTTATTCTTGTTATTACTAAGCCATAAAGTCTCCTATTAACCTGTACTTACATAAATAGAGGTGCGTTCATTTTCATTACCTATATATTATAATTTGTCTCTCAACATTTTATTCTCTCTATACATTGGTAAAGTACATTTTGAGATTCATCTAGACTGAGTCATTTATGTTTCTTGTTTTCCTAAGTTGTCTAACTAACACTGCCTTACCTATCTATCACTAAAATAAAGAGCTGTGATAAATTATATATGAAGTTTATTTTAGTTCTAACATTAAATAATTCACTTTAAGATAACATTTATTTATTTATTTAAATGTCAGATTAATGTGAGAGTACAAATGATCTGGTTACATTGTTTGCGTTTGTTAAGTAAAGTTCAAGTTGTAGTTGAGTCCTTCACCCAGGAAGTGTGCTGTGTGCCCTTTCAATGTGCCCATTAGGTGAGAGTTTACCAGTGCTCTTCTGTCCTCTGCTCTTTTTCCTTCTCCTCCCCCCTCTGATTTTAAGATAAAGTTTAGATCATTCTAGGATTGTTTAGGTCTTCTAATTCCAGTTTTCATTTTATCAATTCATATGCTAAAAACACAGAATTAAATTACTACCTATAAGAACGTACTGGAATAGCATTGTTTGAAAAAATGATTTATTAACCTTTAGAAATTGGGATAAGTGAACACAGAATGTTATACATATGCATAAGATAATTTAAGGACGTAACAAATTGAAGGATATTTATAAATGTCTAAATACTTATTTAGAAGTTTATCAAACTTTTAAGAGCTGCAGAAGAAAAAAATCTTGTAAGTATAACTAATAAAACAATTAGTAATAAATTGTTTAAAAATTTTAAATGTTTTTTGGTACAAAAATATGTAAAATTATTGACTTTACATTTTGTCCACATATATATTTATGGAGAAATTATTGTGCTTAATATAATTCTATTGTTTTTGTTTTTTGGAAAAACTGAAAGTATATATACATGTATTTATTCCTCTGTATGTTTTGGAAATTCCAAACAATATTAACTATTTGGTAGGAAAGGCAAGGTGACTTTGGTAAATAATAATTTATTGTGTATTTTCAAAGAACTAGAGAAGAGGATTTTGAATATTCCAAACACAAAGAAATTACAAATGTTTGAGGTGATATATTATTTTATTTACCTTTAATTATTTATTATATAGTGTATATGTGTATTGAAATAACATACATTATGCTATATAGTAAAATTATCCTGAAATTGAGTGGGTGGGTGGTGCCCAGTTCCTCAGTGATCTTCTCTGAACTTTGGGCCTATGCTCTCCACAGATCTGTGCCCTCTCAGCTTGATTGGCTAGAGGATACCAAGGACATAAGCATCTTTCCTGAACTCTGGGCCAGTTCTTTCAGCTGGACAGGCCATAGCCTTGATTTGGTGGGGGGAGCCAGTGCTGGCAGAGCAAATCTGACTGGAACTCTGGGTCCGTGCTATCTACTGATTCTGGTCCCCCTGGAGACACTGTCTGGGGCTACAGATTCATCACTTGTCTGCCTTTGTTAGTGAGGCAGTGGCACTGCAGCAATGAGGAGTGGACTAAATGGGGATAATCTATCAATTCAATTAAAAAAGTATAATTAATATATTTAAAAAGAGAGAGGAAGAAGCTGAAAATGCTCATGAGGAGAAAGAGGAGAAGAACTATGGTGACATGAAAAATCAGAGCAGATCAGCTCCTCATGGGGATGTCAAAGAAAATACAATAGAAAATTCTATCCACAGAGAAATTGCTGAAATGTCAGAAATAGATTTCAGAATATGGTGTCAAATAAGATAATTAGAATGGAGGAAAAGATGGAAACAGAGAACCAAAAAATAGTTTAGAAATTGTCTCAAGAAATGAATGAATTCAAAGACCAAGTCATCAAGGATATGGACACAATGAGGAAAGGTACAGCCGAGTTCAAATAATTGTAAAAGATATTTGAGGAGCTTCAAATTACAATAGAGTCTCTTGGAAATAGAGTTGAACAGTGTGAAGAAAGAAACTCAGATAAAGAAGACAAGATTTATGAACTCTCCTAACCATTCAAAGAGGCAGAATTCTATCAGACCTTCAAATGAACTAGTTCCTATAATGCATAAACTTTCCCAAAATATAGAGAAGGAAGGAACTCTCCCCCAATACATTCAATGAAGCAAATATCACCCTGATCCCCAAACCAGGAAAGGTTCCAACAAAAAAAGAAAACTATAGACCAATATCATTAATAAACAAGGATGAAAAAATATTCAACAAGATTATTAACAAACAGAATACAATGACACATTAAAATGTTTATACACCATGATCAAGTGGGGTTTATCTCAGAGATGCAAGGTTGATTCTGCTTATTTGTATACAAATTCATATTCAAAAAATTCATAAATATGATACACCACATAAATAGAACCAACAACAGAGACCGTAAGATTCTTTAATTGATGTAGAAAAGGCTTTTGACAATATACAGCATTCTTTCATGCTAAAAGCAATATTCAACAGTATTTTATGATAAAAACACTCAAGTAAATAGTTTTAATGGTTCATTTCTTAAACTGATAGAGGCCATCTACAGTAAACACACAGTCAAAGCCATATTGAATGCAGTAAAACTGAAAGCATTTCCGCTCAAATCTGGAACCAGACAAGGATGCCCACTGTCTCCACTGCTATTTAACATAGCATTGGAAGTCCTAGCCATTGCAATCAGGCAAGAGAAGGAGATCAAGAAAATCCAAAAGGAGACAGAAGAGGTCAAACTCCCCCTATTTACATATGACACGATCTTATACTTGAAAAATCCTGGGAACTCAATTACAAAGCTATTAGAAGTGATCAAGGAATATAGCTGCATCTCAGGACACAAAATCAATACCCACAAATCAATAGCCTTCAGATTTGCCAACAATTGTCAAGCTGAGAATAAAATCAAAAACTGTATTCCCTTTACAATAGCACCAAAGAGGATTAAATACCTGGGAATATATCTTACAAAAGATGTGAAAGATCTCTATAATGATAATCACAAAACATTGAGTAAGCAAATAGCAGATTGCAACAAATGGAAGAACATATGATGCTCATGTTTGGGAAGAATCAACATTGTTAAAATGTCTATTCTACTTAAAGCAATCTTCAGATTTAATGCAATCCCCATCAAAGCACCAATGTCATACTTTAAAGAACTTGAGAATAGGACTTTGATTCATATGGAACTGGGAAAAAACTCAAATAACAAATACAGTTCTGAGAAATAAAAACAAATCTGGAGCCATAACATTGCCAGATTTCAGGTTATATTATAAGGCTATAGTGATAAAAACAGCATGGTGCTGGCCCCAAAATAGAGACATAGGATAGAGAATCTAGAGATGAACCCAGCCATGTATTGTCATTTAATCTTTAATATGCCAAACTGGTTATCCACTTGTATAAGACTAAAACTGGACCTGCACCTCTCAACATTGACAAAAATTGATTTTTGTTGGATAAAAAATTTAAATTCATGACACAAAACAGTAAAAATTCTAGAAGAAAGACTGAAAAAAGCACTTCAAGATATTGGTTTGGGCAAGAACTTTATGAGGAAGGCCCCTATAGCAATTATGGCAATACCAAAATTAAATAACTAAGATTTGATCACACTAAAATGCATTTGCACAGTTGAGGGTTCCACAAACAAAACAAACAGGTAGCCTTCAAAATGGGAGAAGATCTTTGCATGTTATCAATCCAACGAAGGCCTGATAGCCAGAATCAACAGAGAACTCAAATTAAACAATAAGAAAAGTGGAAACAACCTTCTTTATAAGTGGACAAGGAATTTGAACAGAAACTTCTCTGAGGATGACAGATGAATGGCAAAGACATGAAAAAATGTTCATCCTCTTTAATCATTAGAGAAATGCAAATCAAAACCACTCTAAGATATCACTTAACCCCAGCAAGATTAGCTCACATCACAAAGCCCCCAAACACCAAATGCTGGCATGGATGTGGAGTCAGAGGAGCAGTTCCATATTGCTGGTGGGATTGAAAACTAATACAATCTTTTTGATAGAAGTATGGAGAATCCTCAAAGATCTAAAAGTACACCTTCTATTTGACCCTGCAATCCCATTATTAGGTATCTACGCAGAAGAACAAGAATCTTTTTACCACAAAGACATTTGCACCAATTGTTTATTGCAGTTCAATTCATAATTGCCAAGTTGGTGGAAGTAACCTTAGTGCCCATTGACTCGTGAATGGATGGATCAACAAGCTGTGGTATATATACACTTTGGAATACTATCCAGCCATTAAAAATGATAGAGACCTTACATCTTTTACATTGAACTGGATGGACTTGAAATACATTTTTCTTAGCAATGTATTGCAAGAATGGAAAAATAAATATCCAATATACTCCACACTAATGTGAAATCAATATATCAGTAATTACATGCTCATAAGAAATATAAAACATAATATGGAGAAGCAGAAGGAGGGGGACATGAGGTGGAATCTCAGCTAATGTGCACATTGTGAGGATGCATAATATGCCCCCATCGGTGAGGGATTCTTTCACAAATGGAACTGAAAGTGAGAATAATGTAACCTAAAATTTTTTTAAATTTATTTTCATTTCATATTTCATATTAATTTGAAATAAAAATAAATTTAAAATAAAACATTATAACCAAAAGACAAAATGATAAATATAATACATTTGAAACAATTCCTGGACTCTAACAAAAATACCAAAATTCACTAAATTATATGTTAAAAGTATAAGCTGAAGAAAGAAATTAGAAAATTTTTAACACCATGGAGAAACAATAAAAAGCTACTTAGAAGATCAATATATGGGGTCTAAAAACCACTTGCAAAGGACAGTAGAGAAAGCAGGGTAAGTAAGATTCTGACAAAGACAAGAAAATTTCACAATGCTAAGTCTTTGGAAAGTTCTGTAGAGAGCCCAACTCATGGAATTAAAAGCAATAGCATAAAAACTAAACATAGCCTTATGAAAATACACTACACCAAAGATAGATAGTATACTCATGCAGTACACATGTATACACACACATATATTTTTAAATGTTCACTGTAAAATTGCAATCTGACCTTTTATGAAAACATAAGACACTTGGAAATAATGTAATAACGCCCACAATGTAATCAGTGGAAATTATTTTAAAGCTAAGAATTATATTCCAGGGCAAAATATTAGAAAATATATGAGAACTGAATAGACATTTTCAGGCATTGAAAGATTCATAAAGTTATTTCTTATGTACAACTTCTTAAAGCTTAATTGAAAGTGTACTTCTGTGAAAACTGAAGATATAGCAAGCAAGAGAACAGAATTGTGTTCAATATACTAGATCAACCATAAAAGAAACATGAAGGTAGGAAACTGGAAAACATCTGCATAGGCTGCTTAGAGATCAGTGAATGTAAATTTGATCAAATGAGTGGAATCTAAGGAAGTGAGCCTTTCAGGGGTTGCGGGAAATTAGACTAGGTTGGTGATAGATTGCAAAAGGATTTCGAGTAGTATTATCCTGGACAATCCATTCAAAATCAATGCTTGAAAAACTTTTCTCTCTGATCTAAAGACTTTTAAATTTGAATAATTAAAAGAGAAAATATCTTCAGATATTTTGTTTTTAAAGGAACAAACTTTACATGATTTAATTGTGAATGGTGAAGAATGTAAAAGCAGAGACAGCAGACAAAGGAAGCTAAATAAGCTTGGAAGGGCAGAGGGAAGAGTGAGTGAATATCCTCTAAGAGTCAATAACATTCGATGCATGATGCATAAAGAAATAAGTCTGTTAGAATTGTTGTTATATACAAAAAAATGATTATTGATGATTTATCATATGACTATATTGACAAAGAAGAAGGGATTTAAGAATCCTCTCTCAGACCCAGAAAACCGAAAGCAACCTAAAATGTGTAAGAGACTAAAAAGAAAGATATAGAGAATGATTCATCAAGAGAACCCCAGATGAAATCCACTAATAGTATAACTGAAATGGGTGTATCAGATGCATTCATCCTCAGCAATATGTCCTTTAACTAAAAGGAAAAATATATACATATTGTAATATATGGGTGTAAACATGTGAGCTAAGGATGTGGGCAGAGGAGGAAGGGTCTAGTACTTCTTGTGTAAGTTTCTTTGTATCACTTGATTTTTGGATCTTGTGCATGGTTTATTTTGATGCAAACTAAAATAACCCTAAAGTCTATCTTAAATCAAACTGTTTTAGAGTTTTAAACTTCCAGTAGTGCCAGCAATACATTCTTGCTGAATTTCATCCACTGAACCTGAATAATGTCATTAATTAAATAATATACAGTAAAAATGTTTTAATTCCACATAGAACTGGATTTATCAGATGCCTTCATCCTCAGCAACACGTCCTTTTATTAACATGAAAAAAATATCAAAATGTATATGTATTTATGTCATATTTAGGTATTATGCACATACCATAACAACATAGAGATAACCTTTTTCAAGTCTGACACCAAGATTTATTGTAAAAATAAACAGCACATAGAGATTTATCACCCCCTTGCCTTTTCCTTCAGAGAGTTCCAAAGGTCAAATGTGCATTTAAATATCACTTATTTCAAATCTAAATTTTAAAATTTTGTTGTCCTATTCAAGATGTTAAGCTGTAGATTTAGAACTGAGATCTTTTTCTTTGAAATACAGGCCAATATATTATAGACATGCATTTTTTCAACTAATACAGACCATAACAAATTTCATTAGAAATTATATATTTTTCTTCATTATTATTAACAATGAAGTTGCACTAAAATATCATATTTCATTTATTTAATAATATAACTTATTTAAATTTTATATATTATCTATAATAATATGAGAAACTGAGTCTATTTTTTTTTTTCTATTTTTGGTCAGGGCCGGGTTTGAACCTGCCACCTCCAGCATATGGGGCCGCACCCTACTCCTTTGAGCCACAGGCACTGCTCATGAATCTGTTTTTAAATTATATATTATTAATAGTTATTATTATATTCCTTATCATTATAAAAAAGCATAGCAATATTACTATTTACAATTCATTACACACTAAATTATTCAAGGAAGTAAAATAGCCTTATAAGCATTTTCTATTAGCACAATATGGTCAAAGGAAGATGCAAATTACATGGTTACTTCTTGCTAAATCTTTTCAGTATGTGAGCTGCTTACTTTCCTCTTACATAATGAATATTTTAAGCCCATATTATTCAACTGAGGTATTTAAAAAAATAGCAAATATGATTTTTACAATTGCTATACCTCATTAGTATAAAATGCAAAGTTTGTTACTTACAAAGAGTACAAAGTTTAAGACAACTTTTAAAAATGTAACGTGTTAGTGGATTAAATATAAAATGAATGATATATAAAAATAAAATCTGAGTATTCCATATGTTAAAAGACATTTTATATTTAATTGTTGGTATATTATGTGCATATTGTCTAACATGTTCACATTTTACTTACCCATAAAAATGTATCTTTCTCATTATGATGACATGAAATAATAAGAATATAACAAAAACCAAAACAGGGAGCAAAAATCACCCATTGGAAAATCACCTTACTATCCTTGACTCTAATTTCTTTAGTGAAGAAATTAGATAACTATAATTCACTTTTGACTAGTTTGAACTGATAGTACTTACAGCCACACAGCTAAATTTGTCAGAGAGGAAGCAATTTTCATAGGATGGGATCTAAAAAAAAAAAAAAAAAAAAAAAACTAGATTAGAGAAATAACATGTAAAATCATCAGCATATAGGTATTTTAATTTTTTAATTTCTTTGAGAAAAGAAATTAAACCCTCTGTAGAGTGCTATGGCATCACAGCTCACAGCAACCTCAAACTCTTGGGCTTAAGTGATTCTCTTGCCTCAGCCTCCCATGTAGCTGGGCCTACAGGCACAGCATATGGGTATTTATCTGTTTTGCTTTTTATTTTTTTATTTTAGACTGTTATGGGAGTACAAATGTTTTAGTTACATGCATTACTTTTGTACAGTTTAAGGCAAGATTATAATTGACTTTAATCTATGCCTGGATTGTGTGCCTTGCCAATTATGTGTGAATTTACCTATCCCCTGCTTTTGCTGTCCACCTGCTTGATTTGCATTGAATATTCCCACCATATAGAAATGGGCATGCAACAATAAAGGTAACTGAAAGCAATTCTGAAAAATAAAGCATTCAACAACAGATTAAGGAAAAGATGTTCAGTGAAGCTGGAGAAGGAACAACAAAGAAATTAGTGGGTAAATTAGTGTCACAAAGGTGAGGCTACCATCTTTAAAAAATATGGGAATAGCAGACAGTGCCAAAAGTTGAAGAGAGATCATAGTGTATTATGTCTAAGGATCGTTCACTGAGTTTGGCAACAGGAAGATTATTGATGACTCTAGCTTATTTTATGAAAGATTATTACATAATGGTTATGAATGACTATATAGAGTAGGCTGAGAATTAAATGGTAAGTTGAGAGTTCAGCTTAGAAGGGAAGTTGAGAGGTGAAGTACTGATACGGGAAAAGTGGTACCCCAGCCTGCTCAGTCGAGTGGGGCTTGGGAAACTGCCACCTCTGTCTTGGTGGCAGCAGCCGGCAGAGGAACTGGCAGGTTGGAGCAAGTGGATGGGAGCTTCCCTCCCCCATCGGAGGCTCCAGTAGCCAAAGGAACCCAACCTATCAGGGGGAAACACTGGTGATTCCTCCAGTGCACCCCTGATTGGTCCATTTTCAATCCTGCTCTTGATTGGTCTATTTCTAGGAGAAAATAAACCAATCAGCTCAGCTTTCAGCTCATTGGACAACTGCCCTATATTAACCCCTGAGTAAAGAGCCTAGGGGCAGATCATCGCAGACCTTTGAGGAAGAGAGAACAGGAGAGCAAAGACCTCAGTGGATTGCCACAGAGCATTGAGGGAGAGAAAGCAGAAGAGGAAGAGCTGTAACACTTATACACTACTCTGCAAGGAAGTTTGGCTCTTTGTAAGAGCTGTGACACTTATATAAAACCTATCTTATCCTGCTCTGTAAGGTTTGGCTCTTTGTAAGAGCTATAATAATACCTCTGTAAATAAAACCTAACTTACTGTCCATACTGTGGTCCATTGATTCATTCATCGAATCGTCGAGACCAAGAGCCTAGAAATCCAAAGTCAAAAGTCCAGTATCAGTACTAAGCCCTTTCCCCCAACTCTTCCACATTGTACACACCACAAAAGTATTTGTATGACACAGTGGGGAAAACTCCAGCAGAATTAGGCACATATACATGGAGATTGTTGGAGAAATACCAATCACATTTTATTTTTGTTATGTAAGTGTACTTAAAAAAGAAAAAATACCTTATTAGGAAAAACATAATTGCATTTGCATCAAACATACCAACAAATTCCTTTCAAATGTTTAATTTTAGGGCAGCACCCATGGCTCAAAGGAGTAGGGCGCCAGCCCCATATACCAGAGGTGGCGGGTTCAAACCCAGCCCTGGCCAAAAAAAAAAAAGAAGTTAATTTTAGAAAGACACAAAATGAGATTGTTTTCCAACTATATTAGATTTTGTTTTTAAATAAATAAATTCAATTTTTAATCAAGAAATTTTAGTCATGAGTATGAATAATTCTGCCCTCCCACCTAGATTCGCCACCACTATAGAGCACAGAACATTCTTCTTGGCACCTGGAATACACATTTTTCTAGCCCTCCATGGGTGAGTCTCCTGTCAATTGCTAATGGTAGTGCTCTGCAAAGCTGGCTGTTAAAGTAATTGTGCCAGGAGAGGAATTTTGGTGTACCACAAAAATTTTTAAAGATCATAAATTAAATTATTATTGAATGAAATTCAAAGCACAGTAAGTACATTCTTGTCTTCTTTTACTTTTTTAAATCAACATAACTTAAGTGTGCTTCTAGAGTAAAAAGATTGAAAAATACTGCTCTATTAGTTCCTGAGAGAGCTGGTTGTTACAAGAGGCTGGCACCTCCTTCAGTCATATTGATTGTGGTCTCACCAGATGATCTTTGCACAAACTGGCTCCCCATTCCTTTCCACCATGAGTGGAAGCAGTGTGAGGCCCCCCCAGAAGCAGATGCTGGTGCCATGCTTCTTGCACAACCTGCAGAACTTGGAGCAAAATAAACGTCTTTTCTTTATAAATTACTCAGCTTCAGGTATCCCTTTATAGAAACATGAAGACAGATGGTAAAGCTCTGAGTGTGTGAAGCACAGACTTCTAATTTCATCTTGTTGTGACAAAGATCATTTCTACCAAAGAATACTAACAATGACAAGTAGAACCAAGAGATAGAGTGAAAGACAGGACCTTAATATTGTATTTTGTGTTCTTCAATCCAGTCTTTTCCCAGCTTGAGCTATTACTGGGCACACTCTTTAGGGACTGAAGTTGGGGTTTGGTGTCTCACTTTCAGCCAAAATTTCTTATAGAATACAGAAAATATGTAGGCCCATGGGTATAGCGTATAGCAAATGATAGACTTACATCACTGCCTTGATGTGGGATATAGGGTTGACTGAAAACTGAGGTCTAGGGCATTGTTAAAAAGCACGTGAAAAGGTTGTAGCTGGTTGAATATATACAACCAAAATTCACAATATAAAATCATCTTTAGAAAAGCAGATAAGAAACAGCATACAACAGGATTCCTCCTTTTGGTTATGGCTGGTAATTGGACGGACACAGGCCAAATATTAGGTGACTCGTAGAATTACAGAAAGACTGATCATTCTGCTAAAAACCAAACTGAGTGTGTATCTTGACTAAGAAAAAGGATAAAAAAATAAAAAAGATCCAAGACATAGGGGAAATTTAATATCTTTGCAGACGTTGCTATTGAGCGCAGGGAGTGTCCTTCAAGTATACTAAATAAACTGGAATTGAAACACTTTCTACAAAGAAAGAAGACAAAATATTGGATCAATAAATTTGGGGTTGTTATATGCTAACATAATAAAACATAGGGTATATTGGGGTAAATAAAATATATCACTAAAATAATTTTATGGTGAATTTTTACTCTTTTAAATGTGACCACTAAAGTACTTACAGTTATATATACGAGTCTCACGTTGGTGACTTCCAGTATATTACTTTTTCATAATACTACCTTGGATACTCCTAATATTAAGGTAACAATATAAAATTGCATATCTTCTGCTGAAAATCTAACATAGTTACATTTTCTTGAGTTCAAATTATTATCAGTTGGGCTATAACAAGGTTATATATACTAGAGATGTGGAATACAGACCAATTTGCTTTGGTCCTGGACTCCAATATAAGCCAGTTAATAAGGGTTTAAATGGACAGAGAGCGCTATGAATTCTTATAATTAGAGATTAAAACACACACACACACATACAACGTCCATGGTCAGCTATCTGTTGTTGCTTATTAGAAAACAGTTCCCAGAAATTGAAAGAAATCCACCTTATTAGGATTCCAGGGAAGGTGCATTGCTAGAGAAACCCCAAACCTGTCAAATATTCAACCTTCATTACTAAATAACATTTCAGTATTTATCCTTTGCTTTGCCGCATCAATTCTATACATTCTTGTGTTAAAAAGATAAAGTTAAAAAAAGAAAAGCATTTACAAAAAAACCCTGAATGAAGATAGTGCTCTGAAAGAAAAATTCGGAATTAGTTTTCATGGTTTTGCTGATGATAATTCTCCAAGAGGTCTATCATTTAGCTCTTTACTGACTAGAAGGAGAACCCCTCCCTATTTTTTAATTTCATTGGTAGTTTTCTTAGAGAGCTTTATGGTTTAGTATATGAAAATTTTTATAACAGCATTAAAATTAGGCTACAACTAATTTAATATGATATATTTCTTAGACATACTAAAACTTAGTTTTTAAAAAATATTTCCTGACACTTTTGTTCAGTACGTTCATCACCTCGCATTTTTTGAAATGAATATATTTATAATGGTGGCCTTCTAATGTGTGGAAATTATCTCACTAAATGTCTTCTATATTAGTAATACATTTGGGCTGTTTTAAGTATTGAAACTTGTGAATTTAATTTCCCAATTTAAATGGCAGCTGTATTTCAAAGTATGAGCAAAGCTTCCTATGGTACAGAGTAATGACGGTTATTTTTAAGTGCATTGTATAGACAGATTGACTGGGAGATTTTATTGTCAATATGTTGGTTTATTTCTCTTCCACTGTTGGATTTAAATTAGACTGTCTAGTAAATATATGCACACCAAAATTAACTGAATGTGAAATATATGACAAAGAATCACAATATATTTTTTAAGATACATAGAAAAATATTTAAAAATAAGCTACCTAGAGATATACTACAATTGGTGACTTTGTAATGAATACAATTTCTTCCCACTTCTAAACTGTTTCATAGGTCTATTTTTATGTCCCATGAAATTAATATGAAATAAATAAAAACGTATTACTATAATTATTCAAATACGTTATACATTTTATAATATGTATTTAATCACATAGAAAATTATAGTTATAAAAATGTATACATTTTATAATTAGTAAATAAATTGTAACAAAGACATTGAAATAAAGAACTATATATTTCAAGTAAGGATAAATGCATGTTTGTTAAGGACTATTTTTAGTACATTCCTGAAAATTTAAAATTCTAGTCAATATAAGGGCATGTGCATATGTATCCCAGAAAGGCAGGTGAAATCAGTGTGGTGTTTGATGATGTTGGAAAACAATTAGTAGCCCCTTTATTCATTTTTTTAAGGTTGTGTGAAATTGATATTACTATGGCACTTTTGGTCACTGCTTTTGTATCTAAAATACAAATGTAAGAGCCTGCCATCCTTTTTTGATGTGTAAAGTATGTTTACATTATTATGTACCTGAAAATAATTCTATCTTTTGAATAATCCTTAAAAATTAAATGAATTCTAGGAAAAGTATAGCAATGCCTAGTACATATATCTTATAGACAGTATCTTGATTATTAGTCATCATAAGTTAAAACTTACCAGTTCTGTTTAAAGCTTAAATCTCAATACAATTTTGTATATCGGTAATTAATTAAGATCTTTGAAAGGAAATAGGTATATTAAATTACATTCCATCCTCTTTTGAATAGGCCTAGTTTTAAGGTAGGTTGAGGCCAGACCTGCTTGCTCATAGGGCAAAGGAGATTAATGTAGGCTTAAGCAGAGCCAGGGCAAAGCTGGTACATAGTATAAGAGCTGTTTGGCAGCATGCCAAATGCCAATGTCCAAAAAGACAAAATATTGTTAAAAAGAACATGAGCTCAGACAAAAGGAGCTTTCCAGATAAGGAACTTAACTGGTGGGTGGATATAGTAGTTGAGATAACACTCACTGCTGTAACTAATTGAATCTGGAAAATTCAATAGTGTAATATTAAGGAAATACAATATTTCTCACTTAAAGTCTTATCGGGTACAGATCACCAAGTATGTTGTCATCTACCCGGCAGATGTGAAAGAGAGGTGGATGACTACATAGGCATTTTTAAAGGACCTGGCCTGGACAGGCTGTCTATCATGTTTTCTCACTTCCATTGACTATGGCTGTATTACCTGCCATACGTACCTGTGAATAAGGACGGGCAATATAACCTAGCTATGGGTTCATCAGGAAAGGGAAATAAACTTGGAGTAGAGTTCACCAGTTTTGCTAGAAGAATTCAAGAAGTACTTATACTCAGAATCAATCCAGGGGCATTATCATCAGATTTGGGGGGCATATCTACAAAGCAGAGTGAAGAACATGTAGATAGGATAATGATGATTTTTTTAAAAGGTACTTCAATGCAGATCCTTGCATAAAGAAATTGCCTTAAAAATTTGAAATCATGAAGTAAGAAAGCAGAAATATTCTGTAGTAGACTAGGAAAATATTGCAGATGTATGTAGAAAAATTTGGCATAGTGTCAAGAGGTTCTGAGTGCTCACCTCAAATGTATCAGATATCGGGCTTCAAGCAAAAATCATAATTTCACAGTTAACTAGTGGGTGCTTCAGTGAGGTCAGAATCAGCAACTGGGTGGGGATATTTCTGAATGTGCAAGTGTTCTACTGCCTATAGCTTATCAGGCCATATGTTATTTTATGACAAAGCAGTTACCAATATTCTACTGAGTTAAAAATGCACCAGCTTCAGTTAGGACAGTCTATCAACAATGCGGCCCAGTTTACTTGTTAGTATTTCAATAGATAAATTCCGAGTGTATTTTGTGGTACTTGTCTATGAGAATAGATTATATTTTAATTTTTATTTTAATGTATAACATTTGAGTATACTTAACAAAGTCATAGAGTAAGTTCATAAAACATATTTCACTTAAAAACATTATTAGGGAATTAAATGTTAAGTTTTAAACTCTTGTCATTTTCACATATAATGTGAATATAATATACTTGTTCTGGATTTTCTATTTAAGATATTAAAGCTTAATAAATTCAGTAATGTTGTAAGAATGGAGAAGAGTATTCTTTTTATAAGAAAATAATTATTTTGAATTGGTTTATTGATTACTTTAAATTAATTTGTACTAACTACTGTAAAAATATGCTTTTAGTTATATTTGTGTAAAGGTGATTTAAGCAAAGAGAAAGAAAATATTTGGTTCCTTTCCTTCACAGAACCTGTCTGTATGGCTGTTCTACCTTGCCAAGTAAGATATACTGACTTAGGAACATGCACATCATCAGGACAATCTATAGATGATTAAAAGAACTTCAAATATTGCTGTCACCTGAAATTACAGGTACATGTTGCATAGAGTTCATTTTAACCTTTCAGTT
Organism: Otolemur crassicaudatus; assembly: GCA_963574585.1. NCBI lineage: Eukaryota > Metazoa > Chordata > Mammalia > Primates > Galagidae > Otolemur > Otolemur crassicaudatus. The sequence goes on from CAUYQS010014074.1 coordinate 22,904, forward strand.
TGTCAAAGTCAGTTGTTATGTAAGTAGCATTAAAAAGCATCTTACAAGGGTACATGTGAAATTTACTAGGTGTAGAATACAAATGTCTTAACACCGTAACTAAGAAAATGCCGTGAAGGCTATGTTGACCATTTTGATGAAAGCATTTCAAATTGTATGTAAAACCAGCACATCATACCCAGCGCATCATACCCTATGCATTAATTACACAGCTATGATTTAATTTTGAAAAAGTACATTTAGAGAGGCAGAGGAGGTACAGTTTAGCAAATCAGTAAAGATGCATAATCTTGATTATTGAATTGTGTTTTGAAAAAATCCCCTAGCAATCTGGGAGGCCAAGGCAGGTGGATTGCTTGAGCTCACAGGTTTGAGACCAACTTGAACACCAGTGAGACCCCATCTCTACCAAAAATAGAAAAAGGCAAGAAGATTGCTTGAGCCTGAGTTGGAGCTTGCTGTGAGCTATTATGCCACAGCACTCTATCCAGGGTGACACCTTGAGACTCTGTCTTAAAACTAATTAACTAAATAAATAAATAATTCCTTTAGCACCTGATATGTTTGAGTTAATATAAGTATAGAAAGATGGATATGAAGTTTTGTACTTTAAGCAATAAATTTATTTTAAATATAAATAGTTGAAGTGGGTGATATGAGTTTTTGCCCATGAATTTAAATAATTAGAAAATTGTTACAGGCAAGACTATATACTTGGCTTCATCCAAGATACTAAATTAGGCCACCATTCACAACAATCCTAATGTAAGGGGACAAGGGAAATCAAATAATACACATATGTAGTAGTGTCTCTCTCTTCCCAAAGAAAAAGCAAAAGAAATGAATAAGAAAACAAGCAAAAACACAATTAGATGTTACTGCAAGATATGCACCATCCAACAATATATTATTGTTCACAGGTATGGAGATACAGAGGTAAATAAGATAAGTATAATACATTCCTACCCAACATGCTATTTGCAATCTAGAAGGAAAATATCTTAAGAATGGTCAACGTCATAAAAAGCTCAGAGAACTGCAGAGCAACTAAATGAAAGCCTGAGCCCAGGTTAGAGCAGCAGCATTTCACATGAGCCAGTGAAGACTAATAAAAACTAGGTGAAATGAAATGGAATGGAAGAAAACAGAGAGAGAAAGTAGCATTGTAAAGGTTTTAAAGTATGATGGAATATGATTTTTAAAAAACAAATGTAGTTCCATATTCTTGGTGCAAAAATAGCGTAAGGAATAGTGGCTGCAATTGAGACTCTATATAAACAAATGAACAAAATCATGCTTGGCTTTATGGATCGTAGTGAAGATTCTGAACCCTATTCTAAGAGGAATATGAAGTAGAGCACATTTGAGTAATGAGTTCAGGGATACACTTGAATTTTAAAATGATATCTCTTTAGTTTCAGTTATACACTGCTAACATTGGTTAATAATTAAGTTGAGAGACCAGTCAAACTTACTGAAATAATCCAGGGGAAGGGAGGGTAGAAAGGTCTAGTCCTGGTGTGGACTGGAGTCGTGACAGTGGATATAGAGAGAATGAGAGAAACTGAAGTGATAAGTGTGGAATACAATTGATATACATAAAGCAATATTGATCAAATTAGAGATTAATTAACTATGTATGTTTAGAAAAGAATTAAATTATTTAAATTATAACAGTCTTATTTTTCTTTTTAGCATTAAAAGTGGTTAAAGGAACTCACAGAGATAAGAAAGAATAATAAATAAGAACACTTAAAAATAAATATATAGTCTATGTATCTGTTGAATGAAAGATACCCAACAACCATGGAATCTGAGACGTTTCATGGCAAGTCATAAATGTAAGGATAAGAAGAATGATCAAGCCTAGAAGTAACCAGAGCTATAGGAGTCATTATAGGTACCTAAAGAAGGTATATGAATCAAGACAACAGTATATACACATAGGGGATTGCTGAAGAACTCCAACAGATAAAGGATACATAGAGAGAGAAAACCAACAAATGTATTAAAGGCCTTGAGCCAAAGTTAATGTGATTATTTTAATGTCATCTTACCCAGTGGAATTTACTGAAGACAGAATCAAAAATTCAACACTGTCACTTGTGGCTTATTTACCTTGTTATAAGAGGTGAAAAGCACCTCTTTTAGCACCTGTTTTAGTGTTTTCTTTTTGACATTTCTTCCCTAGTTTTAAGTAAAAGAGGAGAGCATCAGTTGACATTAGAGAGCAAATAGCAAGGTCAGATGTATGGTAAGAGTAGGTAAGTTAATAGAGACAATCAGGTATATGAGTGATTTTCATTGCTAGAAAATGAAAATTGTTTTATGGTTGGGGTCACCGCAACATGAGGAACTGTATTAAAGGGTCACGGCATTAGGAAGGTTGAGAACCACTGTATACTAGGATTTGGGTTTTATCTTGTAGGGGCAAGATATTGAACTAGGATTAGGGTTTTATCTTGTAGGGACATTGAAAGTAGAATGGGCTATGGAACTTCAGGTGGATCTTCAAAGTGATGCATACCCGTTGATCATGGATGCTAAGCTGAACGATACAAGAGGAGTCTAATGTCAGAGAAAATGGACCATCTGGAATAGGGGCACTACCATGGCAGTAATTACACATGAGAGTGGGATGGATAGAAAGTTATACGCAGACAATAAGACATCCAACTTGGAGATTTCAGAGTTTGAACATTGTGAATCAAAGATAAATTCTTGGATGTGACTATGAAAATGTTAGCTGAAAAAGAGTAGACAAGAGTAACTTTGAATGACAAATTCTTTGATTAGCATATAAAAGGCAAGATATTTATAATGTTGGTTGGCATGGATGGTAACTTCACCGAGGATGAAAACAAAAATTGGGAGAGAGAGAGAATCAAGAGCCAGATGTAGATGAATGTGAAGGTGCGTTTGGTAGACTTATAGAATATAGCAATGAGGAATGGTAGAGAGTGCAATAGGTAGATAGAATGAACTAAAAGGAAGAATAATTTTCTTAAATCATAATATAATTATTGTCCAGGATTAAATTGTTGAGTAAAAAAAATAAGAATCTTACCACTTACTTGTTTTCAAATAGAAGATACTGACCTTCTATTCCATAATCATTCCATATCTAAGAGAACCAGAGTGGATATTGTCCCCTTAAAAGAAGGCTAAGTATTTATAAAAGCCTGAGTATAAGGGCAGCACCTGTGGCTCAAGCAGTAAGGCTCCAGCCCCACATACCAGAGGGGGTTCAAACCCAGCCCTGGATAAAAACTGTAAAATAATAATAATAATAATAATAATAAATAAAATAAAATAAAAGCCTGAGTATAAAAGGAAAGTTTGATTAATTGGATCATATGTAAGACACTTTTTGTTCATGAAGTGGCACATTTAAGAGTCATAATGAAAGGAATGAAGAGTGATCCCAGAATTTGGAGGTTGGTACAAAGGAATTAAAGTAGAGAATCTCCTGAAGAGGTATCCTCTGGTGGATGTTCCTTCACAAAAAGCTAAGATTTAATTCTGAAACTGTGTTGGAGGTAGGGAGCCACACAGCAACTCTTGAAAGAAGGAACATGACATAGTTTATGGACAAAAATACATATATTTTTAAAAGATTTCTTGGACTGTGTCTATTTTTGATGCAATATACTATCCCAGCTCTAACCCCAGACATCTTTATGTACAGGGGCATGTACAAAGTATTATGTGAATGGAGTCATAACATGAAAAGAGAATAAAAGTCTAAAATATTTATTCGACAGAAAGCTTATCCTATATTTGCATTTTGATGAAAATTTTCTATTTTTTTGGTGGCACCTGTGGCTCAAAGGAGTAGGGCACTGGCCCCATATACTGGAAGTAGCGGGTTCAAACCTTGCCCCAGCCAAAAAAAAAAGAAAGAAAATATTTTATTTTTATTTTTTAAATCTCAAATTATACAAAAGTTGTTATTCTTAATTAATAAATACAGAATGCATCTGTTTTACTACCATATTCTTAATTACTCAAATGTTATGTAATTTGTAGTATTTTTACCTGATTTTCTTAAATTTATTATTATTTATAACCACTCTGATAGTTTTTATATTAAATTACATTGTTAATTTAGTAAATAATTCTGTTACATACTTCTGATTGGACTCAATATCACCTGCCTACTATTGCAATACATATTTAGTTAAAGAAAGGCTACTCTTTAAAAATGCCATATTCTTTGTATTTTCTGGTAAATATGATACTCAAAATTATATAATATATATATACTTCTCTGTAATAAAGAGTGACAAGAAAAATGGATACTTTTTCTTTCACTATCCAAATTTTTCAAAATCTCTTTTAAAACATAAGATAAGCTATATCATTTACTTCAGAATAAAATATAAACCAAGGAGAAAAAGGAACTTAAGGAATTATAAGCCATCAGCCAAAAAGGCTGATGGAGAAAAAGACAATGTGGTATTATGTGAATGTAATGTTTAATAACATCAAATATCACCAGCAGGTCAAAAATGAACTAAGTCTTTATTGATTTTAACAAGAAAGAAATATCGGCAATGTTGACAAGAGCAGTTTACACATGTTGAAAAGTCTCGGACTTGACCTGAATCTGTTAGTTAACAAGTGAATGAGACTGAAGGAAATAGAAGAATCAGGTGAAAAGTAAAATATGTCTAAAGAGGAGAGAGAGAGTTTTTAAATCCTGCATTAATTTTTAGCCAGTCACACACATACATATTCTTGAAGGTATGCTGTATTCACATTCTTACACAGAAGACAAAGCAATTTTTTAAAGATAGCTAGAGCAAAGACTATATTTGTATTATAGTTAACTGATGCAACTGATGTGTATCAAATGCTTGTTTGTTTCAGGTAGTGTTCAAAGCTCTGGGAACCTATAAAAGATAAATGAAATTCATGTGAACAAACTTTTCTTTCAAAAAATGCTTACATCCCGGTGTTTGAGAGACAAACTAAGAAAAAATATCTCAGAAGAGCAAAAGACTCTGTTTGAGACTTTATTTATGATTATTATTATTTTCACATCTGCAACAGATTTATGTTTTAAAGGAATGGATTTTGAAAGAAAACATGGGGCAAAATTATGGAATAGAAAATAAATACAAATGTAAGCTGTTATTTTTTTTTTCATTTATTTATTTATTGTGTCACTCAGGCTGGAGTATAGTAGTTAGATCACATCTCACTGCACCCTCAAACTCCTGGGCTGAGGCAATTGAAGCAATACCCCCACCCTACCTCCCTGGTAGCTGGAACTATAACTGCATGTCAACATGTCCATTTAACTTTTAAAGTGTCCTTTTTTTGTTTAATTTCATGTTAGTATGAGGACACATGTGATTCAGTTACATTCTTTATGTTTGTAATGTAAGTCTGAATTATGGTTAATCATTCACCCAGGAAATGTACCTTATGTCCTTCCATGGTAACTTATAAAGGAAACTTACCAAGCCTCCTCACCCCCGGCTTTTCTCTCATGTGGTCTGTCGTTGTTGATCTAATATTTTCAGGTTGGTACGGAGTATATGGGATGTTTGCTTGTCCATTCTTGAGAGACTTAGGAAAATTACCAAATTCATCAGGCAATTTTGCATTCAACAAAAGATGCACGGTCTCCATTGTTTTATAAATAGTATTCCATGGTACACGTATACCACAGTTTATTCAAGCATTGATGGGAATAAGGGTTGTTTCCACATCTTTGCAATTGTGAAAATATTTGAATGCAAATGTCTTTATGGTAAAATGATTTTTTTTTTCCTCCTGGGTAGATACCTAGTAATGGGATTGTAGAATCAAATTGGAGGTATACTTTTAGCTCCTTGAGGATTCTCAATACTTTTTTTCAGAAAAAGCTCTTCTAGTTTGCAATCCCATGAACAGTGCATAAATGTACCCCTGTTTACACACCCCCACCAGAATCTGCAGCTTTGGGCCCTGTGATGTGGGCTACTTTTACTGGTGTCGGGTGATACCTCAAAATGGTTTTGATTTGCATTTCTTGGATGATTAGGGATGACAGGCATTATTTCATGTGTTTGTTGTTCATTCATCTACCCTCTTGGGAAAAGGTCCTATTCATGTCACTTGTCCATTGATTGATGGGGTTGTTCGCACTTTTCTTGTTAATTCACTTGAGTTCCTTGTATAGTCTGGTCTTTGTCTGATTCATAATATGCAAATATCTTCTCCCATCCTGAAGTTTGTCTATTTGCTTTGTTGATTGTGTCCTTAGCTGGGTAGAAGCTTTTTCGTGGATCAGGAGAGGAGTGAAAACAAAGGTCATATGATCTCTCAATAGATGCAGAGAAAACATTCAACAAAATCCATCATCCTTTCGTGATACGAACACTTAAGAAAATAGACAGAGATGGGAAATATCTGAAATTGATAGAAGCCATCTATGACAAATCCACAGCCAATATCATACAGAATGGAGTAACACTGAAAGCACGTCCACTTAGAACTGAAACCAGACACGATTTCCACTATTGCCACTACTATTCAGCATAGCGCTGGAAGTCCTAGCCAATGTAACCATATAAGAGAAGCATATCAAGGGTACATGGATGGGAATAAAGAATATGAATTTTTTCTTTTTGTTGAAGATGTGATTTTATATTTAGAAAACCCAGGGACTCAACCATGAGACTCCTGCAAATGATCAAAAAATACAATAACATATCAGGATATAAATTTTATGTCCACAAATCAGTAGCCTTCATAAAGGGCAACAACAGTCAACCTGGGAACCAAAACAAAGACACAATACCATTTTTAATAGCGTCAAAGAAAATTATATACTTGGTAATATACCTCACAAAAGATGTGAAAGATCTCTACAGAGAGAACTAGGAAACCCTGAGAAAAGAAAGAACAGAAGTTTACAAATGGAAAAGAACATACCATGTGCATAGCAATATTGATTCTTAATAGAATCAATATTGTTAAAATATGTATGTTACCCTAAGCAATTTACAGATTTAATGTCATTTATATTAAAACACCAATGTCATACTTTGAAGAATTTGAAAAAATAGTTCTTCAATTTTATAGAACCAGGTAAAACTCCACATAGCCAACACAATTCTGTGAATAAAAATAAATCTGAAAGCATCATGTTACCAGATTTCAGGTTATACTACAAGTCTATAGTGAGCCAAACAGCATGGTACTAGCACAAAAATAGAGACATAGGTCTATGGAACAGAAGCAAGAACCTAGACATGAAATTGGCCTCTTATTGTCATCTAATCTTCAACAAACCAAATAAAATGAAACACGAGGGGGAAAGAATCTCTACTTAATAAATGGTCCTGGGAATATTGGGCAGCTATATGTAAAAGACTGAAAATAGACCTGCACTTCTTGCCACTTACAAATATTAGCTGAGATTGGATAAAAGATTTATATCTAAGACATGAAATGATAAAAAAAAATTAAGGAAAGTGTAGGAAAAATTATTAATCATACTGGCCTTAGGAAGAAGTCATAAAGAAGACACCATTGGCACCTGTGGCAACAACAAAAATTAATTTTCCTTTTATAGATGAAGTTTTGCTATATTACCCAGGCTGGTCTTGAACTTTTGACTGCAAGTGATGATCCTGTATCAACCTCTCTAAACGTTGAGATTACATGAATGAGCCACTGCAGTTGGCCAAAAGGCTTTATTATCCATACTGTAGTAATAAACATAACCAAAATCACATGCATGCATAATTACATGACAGAGCCAATGCACATAGGAAGTCATTTCTTTTTAAAAATCAATATTGGTTTTTACTAATTCATTTAGTAGTTACTGGTGGTTCCAGCATAAAGAGTTTGCCAAAATATATACTAGATGTGAAAATTTAAAAGTCCAAAGGAAGATATTTGTTTAAAAGATCTGATCATTTTGTGTCTGAAATTTTAACAGCAATTGGCATTTGGATTTCTAGTTTTTTACAAATTAAAAATAAAATATATAATTAATGTTTGTAATAGAGACTAACCCCTTCTGTAGTAAGAAACATAACCAAAATTATGTGACAAACCCAATGCACAATTTATATTTCGGGGTTTTTTTTTTTTCCTTCTTTGGGCACTTTAATATAATTCTGAATACCAGCAGCAATAACGATACATTTTATATGGATACATACACACGCATATATATGTGTGGACATATAGAAAGCAGATACCATCATTTCTACTGAAACATTCTGTGCAAAAGGATCACAAAACATTTGATACATGAATTAACTAGCTATGTATGCAGAGAAATATGTAGGCAGAAGGTGCAAGATAGACAAATATACTTGCATAATTGGAAGTCTTTTACGGTCAAAGGACTACAAGAAGTTCAATGTGGTGGGAGTACACAGCACGGAGGCTGTTATCAACACAAAATGTGCACTCATTTCTTTATGTGTACAGTTATATAATCATTTTTAAATCAGACTGTGACAAAGAGCATATGCGTATACTCCACCTCAGTCATAACTAAGAAGAGGGAGAGGGAAGAAAGAGGGTACCAATGACCAAATTGGAGATACAGAGAAATTCAAATGAAATATAACTAATTCAAAAAGACATACAAAAAGGAAGAAAAAGGGGATAAAGTACAGATAGAATACACAGAAAACAAATAACAAGATGGTAGATTTAAATGCAACCATATTGATAACTTCATTAAATGTCAGTGATTTAAATACTCAGAGCAGAGAACGCTAGTGCACTTAAGTAAATGCATCCATGTGTTGTCCTTAAAAATACACCTTAAATATGAAGGAATAAAATCATTAAAAGTAAAAAGATGGGCAAAGCTTTATTATACAAAATAATCTCAAATAAGCCAGTGTGACTAATATAAGACAAATAAAACTCAGGGCAAAAATGTTTGCCAGAAATACAAGGGGGTGTTAGTTTTTCTAACGCTACCAAAATGTAGTATCACAAAGTGGGTGTCTTAAACAAAAGAAATGTATTGTTTTGCAGTTCTTAAAGCTAGAAGTCTAAAATCAAGGTATGAGTGGGTTAAAAGGGAGCCCCTGTTCTCTCTGCCTTTCTCCTTAGCTTTGGGTAGTTCATTGGCCATATTTTGCATTCCTAGGCTTGTGGCAGCACAACTTCCATCTTCAAATGTACTTCCTCCAGGGGTCTTCCTTCTCTCTCTCCTTTAATTTTCCCTTTTTACTATGATTCCAATTATACTGGACTGGGGCTTGCCTTAATGACTTCATTTTAATATGATTCTCTCTGTAGAGACTCTATTTCCCAAGAAGGTTAGATTCTAAGGTGCTGAGGGTTAAGAGTTCAATGTATCATTTTGAAATGCACAATTCAACTCATAACAAGGAGCATTGTAACCTGATTAAAGAGTCAAATTTTTAAAAACAGATAGCAGTTCTCAATATGTTTTCACCTCAGAACTGCGAAGTACTTGAAACAAACTCCAATAGAACTAAGAAGCAGGCAAACGAATATTGTAGTTGCAAGTTCAGCATTCCTCATGGGTATGTGGAGATAAAAAGGAGAAGACACACAGATAAGCCATCCAATTAAAAATAGTCAAAATAGACGAAAACATTTCACATAAAAAGATATGTAAGATATATGAATGGTCAACAAACACATGAATACAAACTTAATATCATAAATTATCAGGGAAAGTAAATGCAGACTATGATGTGATGACGTTTATAGAATGAGAAAATTTAAAAAGGGAGACAACACCAAGTGATGGTAAGAATGAAGAACAATTTAAATCCGTCTCCACTGTTATCAGAAATGTCATGAACTTATGTCTGAGAGAGTTTGCCACTTTCTTATCCACCCAAATGTTCTTAGAAGTTTTTTCTAAAATCTAAAAACTACAACAACCCAAATGTCCGTCAAGAAGTAGATAGACACATCTAGCCGTATAATAAATTATTATTTAGCAATAGAAATAATATATACTAAATCATGGATGAATCTCAAAACTGTTGTGCTAGGTGAAAGAAGATATTCACAACTATTCCATGCTGTATGATTCTACCTTTTTGTAATTCTCAAATGGTAAATAGAATCGACTGGGTCAAGTTTGGGAATAAGGCATCAACAGGGCCTGAAGATGTGTATGAGGTGATAAAAACGTTTTATATAGAGATTTTAGTTTGGTTAGACCCATTTATTCATTTTCCAAAATTTGTTCAACTGCACTATTAAATATTACAGTTTGAGGATTTGATTGTTATGTAAGTTGTTCCGATATTCTGTTGATGAAGAAGAAGAGGAGAAGGAGGAGAAGGGGCAGGAGGAGCAGGGAGAGAAAAAGAATAGGGGAGGAGGAGGATGAAAACAAAAAGGAAGAGGAAGACAAGGAACAGAAAGTAGAACAAGAAGAGTATTTGGGTCATTATAAAGTGCCTGTTAGTATACTAAATACTAGCATTATTGATTTTCTATACTCTTGATACTTATTGCACAAGGCAGTTCATACTTGAATGATAAACAATTATTGCATTAACAGTCTCCTCTCTGAGAAAAGAGGCTTTTATTACATTGAACAAAGGAATGGTCCCAACACCCTAAATATAGAAAATCATTTCATGGTTTATGCATTTTATAGTATATTTTTGTGTCTGCACGAATTGAAGTACAACAGAAGATTCCAATGTCTAATAATTGGGCATACATCATAAATGTATAAAAACAATACCTTAAGAGACTATGAATATTTTCTAGGGGCCTACGTAGTAGTATAAGAGAGAAAAACAAAAGTTTAAATTGTAAGTCTAAAAGAAAGTTATTCATTTCTTTCCTCCTAAAATGAAATGCTATTAAATATCTCTGGAGCATTTTTCAGCCTTATGGCATTATAATCCTTCAACCTGGTCATGGGCAAGATTACATTTTCTCAGAAAATCATGACCATTTTCCACCTGCAATTTTATTTGAAACATCATAAAACATTATAGTTTGTGGAGTTCTTTATTACCGGAACATTTCTTAAGGGCATTTTCAATAGCAATTTTCCATTTTATTTTTCATATTTTGAGCTTTTTTTCCTTCCACTGAACAGGTATCCTGATTCAATAACATATATGTGAAAGATATTTGTTTATATATTAAGTTATATATTTATGTATTAGGTTACTATATCTGTAAATATTGCATAAAATAGAAATAAAATTAGTTCCAATTAATATAAGTTGCTCTTTAAATGTGTTAAACTTACATGATTTTTTGCAGAGATGAATTATACTCTAACCCCTAGAAAATTCTGAATGTTCTAAGTGAGATATCTTAGAATGAGATTTTTTAAAATAAATGTTCTCATAATATGAAAAAGTATGCTATTTAACATGTTATTTAATGGGTGGCACCTGTGGCTCAAAGGAGTAGAGCTCCAGTCCTAGACGCCTGAGGTGGTGGGTTCAAACCCAGCTTCAGCCAAAAACTGCAAAAAAAAACCTGAAACAAACAAACAAACAAAAATGTTATTTAACCAAAAATGAGCCAATGAGCACTACAAAAATGCATTCTCACTGGTATGTGAACCATTCAAAAATACAAAACAAAGAAATATTTTAAAAGCAAACAAGTTATTCTTGCAGTAAGGACTTGTATTATCTTTATACTCATTAATCTTTTCACCTCTTTAATTATTGGTTATAACATTTTATGAAACAAATTAAATGGAAAACTACTTCTTAAAATTTAAGATAAAGACCATGTACTTATGTACAAAGACCAAGCTGCCGTTCAAAACAAAGCATTACTAGAAGACAAAAAAAAAAAAAAATACATTTGTACTATGCTTCTATCTACAGTAATCATCTTCTATCTACAGTAATCATCTATTTATCTATCTGTAGCCACGATACTATAAGACATATGGAATGCTTTTTATTTAAAACTTGCTATTAATATAAAATGTTATCATCTAAATTAAGATTTATTCAATTTTATATTTTTTGTGACTGTTAAAAAAGAAATTTGGGAAGTTAACCTTAATTCATAATACTGTTTTAAAAATGATTTCATTACATAATATATATCTGACTTAAGTAACACCTATTCTATACCAATATATGTGCACCCAAATTAGAATCCATTTTGTTTGTGCAGCATATAATGAATGCTAATTCCTTGTTACACCCCCTGCTACACCGATAGTCAATTTTATTTATCACCTTTGCAGAGATGCATAGTTCTGCATGTCTACATTGTCTTAGCTATAAAATTTTCTTTAATATGTATCAGTAATGACTTTTGTGCTAACCAAGTAACTGCAAGGACCCACAGAGTTAGCAAGCAAGTATTAGGATACCTTAGTGGATTAGCCAAGCCTTTAAAAGCAGTTCCTAACTTTACTCTAAATATTTTTTAAATTTTCTGTATATTATGATGTTTTGACCTCGTAAATGTTTCTGGCTGGGGAGAGACTGCTACATTCTGAGCTAATCAATTCTTAAAAGAAAAAAGAGGGCTGAGCCTGAAGCTTGTCTTTGATAGCAAATGAACCAATTCAGAGACATACCTGCTGTATCTGGCCCATACATCCCAGAAGATGTAGATGATGGGCTAAAGGGAACAGAGACAAGAGAGAAGTAGTTCAGAGAAAAACATGTACACATTCAGACTACAGGAATAATACTGAGAAAACCAAAATCTGTTGCAAAGTGACGACCTGAAACCTGACTTTTGCAAACAGAGAAACTCTCTTGCTGGAGCTTCACCTCTCCTCCAGAGCAACTCAGTTCGGATCACTGAGCACTGAGAGAGAGACAAGGCTCGTTGCCCTCTCAGGGAGAGTGAGTGCATTTAGAGAATTAGGAAAATAGCAAGGGGGTGCTGAACTCTTTGGAGAAAGGGCAGGCACCTAAACCTCATTAAGAGAGAAAAAGATCTCTCAGGGAGATGAGGAGGAAAATATTTCCTATTTTCTGTTTTCTTGGTACTGGCAGCAGCACCAGCTCATCTGCCAATAAGTTTTCCCAGGGACTTAATTGCCACTTCTGAGATTTGTGTGCATGGTCTGATTGGGGTCTGCTTTGACATACTGCTCCTGGGCTGTGTTTATGTTAAGATCATAAATAACTTAGAGTAATAAAAGTAAGAGGTAAGTCAGTTTAAATAATGTAGTTAGGTAAAGAAATAGTTTGGTTAGAAAATGCAAGTCCAACAAGAACCATGACATAAGGGTTTAACCTTCCTCTGTTAGATTGATGATTAAAATAGTGATATGGGTAATTAAAATGGAGCTAGCCCAGAGTTAGGGGCTTCCACTGGTCCTCATGCTTAGAGGTGGAATGCCACACACACACCCCCCCCCAGCCAGCTTTCTAAATCTTTCTTCTTGTGTCTTGACTCTTTATTTTTCCCTCTTCCTCTCATCCCACCAGTCACTGGGAAGGAACTCATGATATAGTTTGGGTTGGTCCCCAACAATCATCCTAGCACTATTAGATTTCTTTTTCAGAAACACTGTATTCCCAACTCATTCAGATGGCTCATTTGCTCACAACAGATATTTATTATATGGCTATGTTTGGCACTGTGCTCAATACAGAAACACAAAAGACAATTTTAGTTTCTCATCTCATGTGTAAAACAAACTTGCTCATTCTGTGTCCAACTTGTAGACACTGAAACTTTGACTTGGTTTATGATTATGTTTTAACTATAGATATATTATCTACATGCTGCAACTTTTAAATTCAATCTTAAATTATTACAGATTCATAAAACAAAGACCATTTCACTTTCAGACCAATTTCCTTTCCTCTCTGATCTCACATATTACTTCTTATCTTGAAAGTGATTGGTGACTTGTTTTTCTCCCTAAGAGTGAATAATACTAGAACATGAAAATTTATTACACATTATTGCTTAGGTTTTTTCCAATTTGTCAGAATAATATTGAATCAGAGAAAATAAAGAATTGCTTGTGTAATTTTTTAAATTATTAAAGATTTATAAAAGACTGATATAGAACAGCAGGGACATTGAATTATTTCTTTAATGTGACTTGCATGTGGAGTAGGAAATGAACACAATATAATTATCCTTTGGAAATATTAATGTAAATATGTTTCCTTAAAGTACAATCTTCATGGTATACATTTTCTAATTTGGTAGTTTAAGGTTATAGTACAGATAAAATCTATTTAGTGTAAATATATTTACCTACCATTAACCATATTTAGACCACCGAGTTCTGTTCTGTAAATGGGGATAAATTATACAAAGCTAACTTCTGTTTGGTCTCCCATTATATAGTAGCAGAATCCATGCATACTCATATCCAATGTCAATCCTACAAAGCAGTGATTTGTGATTAACTTATGAGTTATATGAATCAAATACAGTAAGACAAGGAAGGTTAGATGATCATCTGTACGCTAACAGCAAGTACAAGATCTTTGTGGAGGCTTCACCTCAGCTGGATTTTAACAGATGGTACTGACAGTCTTATTATATGTTAATTTTACAAATGAATCATAAATTGTAATTTATGGATTAGTAATTAGGAAATATATTTGCTATGTATTATAGTAGTAGGAGACTTTTAATTCATTTTAAAATTCCATTTGATAAATGATAATATATGCTTGGAAATTCATGATTTTGCCATGATGCCCAGGGGAGCCTCTGCCAATTTTACTAAATTCTGACCTTGCTTTTGATAAACATATTTGATGATCACTTCCCATTAATGTCTCCTTCTTTGACCTGAATTCTCTTCTTCATACTTCTTAGTGAATCAGAGATGTCACATAAACTTAGTCATTATAATGTACCAGTTATGTTAGATACTTTCCGATGATTTTTCTGAAATCTCAATTTAGTTAATGTATTTGACTTTTAAAAATAACACAGGTAACTCACAATCATTTTCAATAATATAAAATTATAGACAAATAAAAATGTCTTACTGTCTTGATTTGTTTTCATTCAAGATATTAATTTTAATTGACTTTAAAAGAAGGAAAGATATGATTTTTTTTTCCTAGAGATATTCATGAACTTGTAAAGGTTATAAAATGATCATGTATACACTAAAAAGTAAATGGTACAGGTTTTGAAAATGAGCTCCAAAACCTTTAGGGAGATTGGAAAAAGATCCTTTATCAAAAGATTCTTTATCGTAGGTTGTTTTGATAAACTATAAAAAAATGAAGCATTCCTAATTAAGTGGGTTTCTATCTACCTATTTTGTTCCTTTTGAAATATAAATAGAAACTCACTTATCCAGTATTTTTACTAGAAAAAAAGTGCTATGATTTTTAATATGTAACACACAGAGATAACACAGTAAGCTAAGATGTAAACAAAAATCGAAAATTGATATGAGAAGAAAACAAATTACAAAAAGAAATAAAAATACACCATACCTAGCAAAGGGCTCTGCATATCAATTCATAATCATACTGATATCATCACATTTTGTGGAGTTATTTAAGCAAGTGTTGATTGGAAAAGGCTTGGACACTAGCAGCAGCCGGAATGCTGACCATAATAAACAATTCAATACCACATATTGTATTGTGCAAAGAGAAAAAAATTCAAGTGGTTGAATACCTTTTATTCATAAGCATGTGATTAGGTGATGTATAACAAAAATAAAAGACTAAATTTTGAAATTAGAGTTGTGGTTGTGTAAATTAGAGATGAGATTATCTCAAAAGTATAAGATATGGACTTGAAGTTTTCAATCAAATATAGAAGCATATTTGATATTTGTATGGATTTACTACATGCTTAGCAAACACTAAATAACTGATTTACATTCATAAATCTATTGTTGTTCAGCAGAGCCAAAATAAATGCCATTATATTTGTAACAATGTGGTGGTCAAAGTGATCCTATAAAGATCTAAATGGAAATACCTACTCATTGTTATTTCAAAATAGTTTTCAGATCAGTGTCATGAAAACAGAGAAAATAAATGCCAAGAAACTGTTTTATTCACAAGAAGAAAATTGACAACGTGATTGCTGATGTTTCAAATTTTGAAACTAAATAAAAGAAGCAAGAATATTTGTCAAACAATTTGCAATCTTAAATACACATTAATAAAAATACTGTATTCTTAATGTTATAAACTTAAGATTTTAACATATTTAAATTTTCTTATTTGTTTATTGTTAAAAATAAATTCATAATTTAAATATACAAATAATTTCTGAATATATAATACACATTTTTAACTTACTGATTTGACATAAAATATGATAATAGAATGCCATATTATATGGAAATATAGCAGTCCTTCCCACCAAAAATATGGAAACTCTAAATGAAAAAAATAAATGATAAAACACTTTTATGGTTAATAGAAGTTTTTGTTTCCTTTATTTTTTTGTTTCACTTTTTCTAACTTCAAACTTTCTGGCTAATTGGAATTTTATGCTCTCAGAAAACTGACTTATTTACTTATTTTGAAGGATTATTTGTTATACAGGATCCAAATACAATGATGATGATAATAATATCTAACACTTATTGAGTATATACATAGAATAGCTCTTAAACATAATAAAATTCCATTGATTAGACACAAGTTTTTGTCCTATTTTATAATGGAGCAAATGAATCTTAGAGGTGCCAAGCAATTTAGCCTTGGCAATTCAGTGAGGATGGTAGAATTAGAACTTGCAGCTGAATTTCATATCTTAAAGTTGACCTATTATGCTATACTAACTGCTTCAGTTTTGCTATAAACTCAACATTGGTGTTGGCCCACTTCTCCATTTATAGACATTCTGATTACATTACTTGGATAAAGTTTCTTCTTCTTAAGATTCAACAACATAAGGACCCAAAATTGAATGTTAAAAAATTTCCAAATTTGTCATATTTCACCTTCTTTCTATATCCTATGAGATTATCATGGTACAACAGGAGGATAATAGTCCTTGAAAACCTACTTACTTTTTACAAAATTAGACTTATACTTAATGTATCATTTTGAATTTTTTTTTTGCAGATGAAGTTTGTTAGAAAAATTTTACTTAAGTATGCATTAAAATGTGCTCAGGAAGATATGTATGTAAATCCTGGAACTGAGTATCATGATAAGAGATATTTTTAAAATGTATTTCTAACATACATAAATTTCTAAATTTTGAAAGTGGCACTTGTGTTAATTTTAAAAGTACGAACATTTTAACAGCTTTTTTGAAAGCCCAACTATTGGAATAATAGCAAATTTAAATAAAGAAGTTTATGCTCAGTCGTTGAAATAAGATAAAGCATGTCTCTTGGTTGGGGATTCTACAACTATTGTGTTTGTTGGTAGCTGAATTCCTGAGTGATTTAATGGAAAAAGTGGTTCTTTCCAGAGAACAGATGATAAAAATCCAATCACCAAGTATCCAATTTCATTTGCTGCCAACAGATTCATAAAAAGAAAGATAAGAATCAGAACTCAAGAAAGTACTAGGTTGATTTTGAAAACATGATTTTTTGTTGAAACGTTTACTGATGTTGCTATTGGTTTTTGGGAAGGAAGGAAAGAAGGTAGGTATTAAAAGGCTAAGGGGTTCTTGAGGGGTTATCATTTTCTACAAAATGCCTGTTGATTCTTGTCTAAACACTTCCTATATGTAGTTTTTACTCTGCACATTATAGACATCATTATTGAAATAATCATGAATATAATTCAATATATATTTTGATGCCTTATTTAGAATACTGAGATTTTTAAAAGTTGTGTTTTTTAAACGTCAAAATAACCCTGTGAGATATATATTATGCTTGTGTATTATACACACAATATATCAATACACATACAGTGTATATATAAAGATACAGATATATATAATAATATATATAAAGAGATATATATATATATATTGTTGTTGAATTTTTATTATACTGAATATCTTTTTATAATGGTCATTCAAATACTTAAATTTCCAACTGGCTGCTTTCCTTTTCCTATGTTGGTCTTTCATGTAAAACAAACATAATATATTTGTTTCATACATGGAAAATCCCCCAAAAGAGTGAGAAAGGATTAATTTTAGAAAGCCAACCTGTTACAGACTTAAGCCTAAACCAGACAACCTCTAAACAGAAGTACAGTAATCCACGTATTCCTATATGCATAGAGCAGCATGTCATTATACCTTTGGGGTAAACTTGGAAAACCCAACATGAAGAGAACGAAGGAGCAGGGTCTGCAGTCATAGAAATATCCATAAAAAGTTCTGCAGAGAATAAAGTAGTAGTACATGTTAGATAGAAGTCCAAAACTTTTATGAACAGTGAAGTTAATCAACCAAGATATTATCTGTTCCAATACTAACAGGCCAGCCTACTTTGCGGTCTTTCTGTCCTTGAGGATGTTTGTTTATTCTTCCTTTAGTTTCTCACTCTTCAGGGAATTGGATTAGTTTCATGTCTATAGACTGAGGGTATGAGCTGGCCGTTGGGCAATGACTTAAGAACAGGACTACCATTGATGATGTCTTCTTGGCTGCTTTGTGCAGCCATGACAAATCATGTGCCCCATGACAAATATTTTAGTTTTCTGTTATACAAAGAAGACACATCTTTTTGGTCATCTAAAGAATGGCCCTTCTACTCACCCTTTAGAGTCTTCTATTGGCCTGACTGCATGCTGATCCATAAGAAATTCAGGTGAAAATATGTGATACCAGAATTTCATCTTCAGTAGGTTCTTGGCCTCTGTGATTCAAAGAATGAAATGAATCCATGGACTTACCACAGATCAATGGTAAGACAGGATTTATTTTACAGAAAAGAATAGAAAAACACCAAAGCTCCTGGCAGAGAGAAAAAAGTCCAAGCCAGGAGGAAAAAAGCTCTCTCTCAGGGCTCTTTGTCCAGGTGTGTGTGTGTGTGTGTGTGTGTGTGTGTGTGTGTGCACACGTGCATGTGTATGGTTGCATGGGTCCACTATAGTTACATTTGGTGAGGACTTGGTAGTTACATTTAGCATGCATGGGTCCTCTGTCATTACATTTGGCCTGGACTAGGTAACAAATGAATGGATACAATCCCTTTGGTTTCCAGGCCTAGGAAACCTACATGAAATTGACCAGGTATGGGAAATGGGGGTTCCCTGTTCAGCTGCAAGTGCAAGGGGAAGGAGACACCAAGGTGCTGGTGTCTCCCCAGCAGTTGTCTGGCTATTGGAGACTCCTGTAAGGACCCCCACCCTCCAGTCCCCTAATTCCTCTGCCTGGCCACCACCACACCCACCCTGATACCAGAATTACAGGCTCTTAGTCTTGGCGATTCAAAGAATGAAGCAATGGACCACAAGATCAGCAGTAGGTTAGGTTTTATTTAATAATACAAGTGTTACAGCTCTCACAAAGAACCAAACCTCCTTGCTCTATTGCTCTCTTTTGGAGGTCTGTGTTTGGGCTCTCTGCTTAGGGTCTTATATAGTGGCAGGTAACCAGTGAGCTTTCAGGTCTTGAAAACAGACCGATCAGGAGCAGGTTTTGGAAACAGACCAATCAGGGATGCACTGGAGGAATTGACTTGCCAGAAGTCCATGTGAGGAGACAGCATGGCACCAGTGTCTTCCCCGGATTGTGTCCAGCTGAATTCCTCCATTCATGGCAACAGCAACAGGTCCAGGGCCAAGGTGGCCAGTCTAGGTGCCACCTTGTCTGGCATCAACCCCACCAGGGTGAAGGCGGTAGTTCCTCCCCTCAGCTCTGCTGGGCTGGCTGGGGCGCCACCTGTCGTATATCACATGTATATATAAAGTCCATGTTCATATTTTTTCATTGCCATAAACACCATGGATTATAATAATCACAGGCTGTTATAATCACAGATTATTATAATGACCGTAGGCTTTACATTCAGAGAAATATAATGCTTCACATTTGGCCTGTTATCAGTAGTATTATTATTTTTGAAAATCATTTTCTCAGCATCATTTCTTTATCTGACAAAGCAGAAAAATATTTTGAAGGAGCTATGAACATGCCACTCCAAAACATGCCACTTGGGCTAACTGACTATTTTGAGTTAAAGTCACTTGAAAAACACCAGGTGAAAGAAAATCACTCTGACCCTCCTCCTGTTTCTTAAGAGCAGGATATGAAATTCCCACATGAAAATTGCCCTCCCTGCATCAGAAGAACAGTACCATTCTTGTCATCAAGGATGAGAAGATGATATGGGAGAGGTGCTGCCCCAGCCAGCTGAGCTGAATTGGAGGACCTGCTGCCTTAGCCCTGGCAGTGTTGGTGCAGCTGCAAACAGCAGGGGAACCAGTAGGCTGGAGGGGTGGAGAGGCATGTAGGAGGTTCCAGTAACCAAAGAGGCCTGACAAGGGCTGGGTAGACACCAGCACCTTAGATATCCCTCTCCTTGCACTTCCAGCTAAACTGGGAACCTCACCTTTTCTAGACCTGGTCAATTTTTTGCAAGTTTACTAGGCTTGAATGAAAGGGATTGTAGCCATTCATTAACTGAGTTCCAGCCCCTTGTGCTAAATGTAACAACTGAGTTCCCTCTGAATGTTAACTTTAGAGGACCCACATCTGCTAAATGTAACAATTTATTTCTGGCTACATAACCCCAGGTGACTATCTATACCCCTGGACAGAGAGCCCAGGGAGCCCCAGAGAGAGCTAGAGAGCCTATTCCCCGACTTGGGTTCCTTCTGCCAGGGGCTTTGGGTTTTTTGTATTATTTTCTTTTCTTTTCTGTAAATAAATCCTCTCGTACCACGAATCTGTGGTCAGTGGATTCATTCTTCAAGTCACTGAGACCAGGAACCCTTAAAGATGAAAGTCAGGTATCAGTGAGACCAAGAGAGATTTATACAACCTTGTTAAACTAAGGTATCAACCCTTATCCTTCTAGCTACTTATCTACTTTGCTAATTCCTTATCCCAATCCCTTTTACCATGTCATATTTGAAATTTTATTATCCTGTCTAATTCAGTGTATGTGTTTCCCTCTAACTTCACCTTTTCATATTTATTTTCTTGTAAGGGACCGTGTGCCCTATAAAACTTGCATTAAGTAAATTTTTATGTTTTCTTCTCATTGATCTGTCTTATGTTAATGTAATTCGCAGGCCCAGCCACCAATAATAATAATAATAATAGTAATAATGATTATAATGCTATGAGGAAGATAGAGGAGAAATCTTTCCTGCACATCAATTTTTCCTATAGTTGTAAAAATATAAATATCCAGTATAGGTCCAGTATAGCAAGTGATATATAAATTTTTATATATTTTTAAAAATAAAAATATCCAGTATAGCAAGTGCTATATAAATAACCTAATATTATTAGATACTACAAATAAACACCATAAAAACTAAAACAAGTATGTGTATGTTAGGAAATGACAATCTTCATATCTGTGCTCCAAAAAATTATTTTGTCATGAAATTGTCTCTACTTCAATAAGAAAAGTAGAGCATATCAGGAAATTGTTTCTGAAATAAGATTAGTCAGGAAAAAATATTAAAGACTAGCTAATGGTTTGCAGCTTATCTCAAAAGAATTTGACGTGTTGTTGTGCCTGAAAGCAGTGAAGCATGACAACGTTGCTTCATTTCACCCGGCATCAAATGGGGCAGTGGAATATTTTGTTTTCAAATCATTAACCAGGCAGTCTTGCAAACGCAAAGTTACGGAAAAGTAGAGTTTGACACACTGGTAGCTCAACTTCATTACAGAGGTTCTATTTGTCACTTTATAAAGCACACATATATCAATGGATATTAGAGAGGAAGAATTTTTTATTATAAAAAGACAAACAAAGGTCGTGGACAAACTTTTAAGGAAGTCGTGGTTTTATAAAATATTTACCTTTTTTGAAAGTAAACATTCTCTATGACACTTGTTAAAGATGGTACAGTGGACTTTATCCAGAGAGGACCCTGGTGCTAGGCATAGAAGGACCACTGCCTTAGCGTCTTGCACAGTAGGGTGGAAAGAGATTAGACTCAACTATAACTCTACTACTGGCCAAGGGAATTTATACCCAAGGGCAGTGGAGGAACCATTGATAGCAAATTATTACAAATAAGCATCAGGATTAGGGGGATTTTTGCTAGACCCACTCACCAAAATTCTGGATAAATACAGGCCAGGGTGGTAAGGTATCTAGGACAGTCAAATAGACAGGATGGAGATTTTTCCCTTAGTTCAGGTGGGAGGATCCTTGCTCACATTAGATTATACAAGGACAGAGAGGAAGGACTGAGATTGGGACTAGATAGGGAGATGAGTCAAACAAGTCTGACTGAACTTTTGAACAAAGGAGTCTTTGTTATCTTTTATAGGGGACTGGATTTGTCTTTCTTTTTATGTCAAAATCAGATTATTTACATGAAGTTTAAAGTATAAGTGTGTTTGTGTATATATATATATATATATATATATGCAGACACTCACAAATTTGTAATATATATCACATATATATTTATAAACAAATTTCAAATACACTAATCATTTACCAAAATATATCAGTAAAAGAGATCACAGGATAGAGACTCAGTTGTTAGTATATATTTATATAAGTTCCACAACGGGTCTGGATTTGAAAGATATTTAACCCGTTGTGTACTTTATTGGCATTTTCTCTGATAAGACAATAAAGTAACCATATGATATTTTAAAATACTCTTAAGAGTTCATCAGCATACTGTTTGTGGTATATATGTTTTTAGATCATATACACATGAATCCTAACAATTTCTCCTCCTCTGGAATCTAGACTCTCAACACTATTTTGGACAATCCTTCTGTACCCGGTGGGTAGGGAGGGTTGAACATTAAGGCAAAGAAGATGATTTCCAGGTTTTGAAAACTAATAAAATTTTTCCTGCTGGAGTTTGAAATTGCTTGAGGTAACTGACTTCTTTCTTTCTTCCACATTTTTCATTTTGGATATGAGAACGTCCGTAGCATTATTCTATGTTTGCACTATCATTGTATTTTGGAGCAGGAAAGCTGTTTCCTAATTCTGAAGGCCCAAAGATAAAGATAAATTTTGTTCCAATGAAGACTGTAGCCACAGACTTAACCATACCTGATTGAAATGCTTGAGATGGTGAAATTTTGGATGTTTGAGCTAATATTTGGGTAATACATGGTACTTTAATTCTCTATCAGATTGTGAATTTTGGAGACTTTGGGATAGATTGAATGTATTTGAAAATTTCTCTGATTGACCATCTATCATAGGAATAGGGTACCAAAAGCAAATATATCACTCCTTTTGCCATGAGAATTTTTATGCCATGAGAATTTTTCTTTAGTATATATTTCTGCAAATTGTAATCCTCTTTAGGTAAAAGAGCCCACTTTGTACTCTTAAAGGTGAAAAAAAGTATGCATATTTTTATTCTTCTCTGTGAGATTCTCAGCTACACTTGTTACATTGTTGATGGTCAACCAGTAAGAGACACATATAAAGGTTTTAAAACCTGAGACTAAGGATTATTGTAGCAGAAAGAATATCACAGGCATTACTGGAAGCGAAACTCAAGGATGTGTGGTGATATCTGATGTCAGCTACTGTCAGTTCAGAGGGCAAGTGAGGAAGCCAAGACTAAGTGGGAGCTGGCTGTGATGGCTATTCAGTGCAATAGCTCTGCTGTCACTTTTACACCCAGATTTTAAAAAAAGAAAAACAAAAAACTTTTGCCTGCTTATTTTTCAAGCCTTTTATTAAAATTTCCAAAGATTCCTCAAAGAATAAAACCTCTATTTAGTAATTTCTTTTTGTAGTACATGTACAAGTCACTAGGAACCGAAGCTGATACAGGACATAGAAAAAGATCTGATACCGGAAAAGTGGCACCCCAGCCACCTCAGCTGAGCGGGGTTGGGGGACCTGCCACCTCTGTCTTGGCGGCAGCAGCCAGCAAAGGAACCAGCAGGCTGGAGCAAGCAGGAGAGCTTCCCTGCCCCCAGCAAAGGCTCCAGTAACAAAAAGACCAGCCAATCAGGGGAAAACACTAGAGATTCCTCCAGTGCATCCCTGATTGGTCCATTTTCAATCTTGCTCTTGATTGGTCTATTTTTAGGAGAAAATAGGACAACTGTCCCTATATAAACCCCTGAGTAAAGAGCCTAGGGGCAGATTGTCACAGACTTTCCAGGAAGAGAGAACAGGAGAGCAAAGACCTCAGCAGATTGCCGTAGACCATTGAGGAAGAGAGAGCAGAAGAGGAAGAGCTGTAATACTTATACCGTGCTCTGCAAGGAAGTTTGGCTCTTTGTAAGAGCTGTAACACTTATACCCTACTCTGTAAGGAGGTCTGACTCTTTGTAAGAGCTGTAGAACTTGCATCCTGCCCTGCAAGGAGATTTGGCTCTTTGTAAGAGCTGTGACACTTATATAAAACCTATCTTATCCTGCTCTGCAAGGTTTGGCTCTTTGTAAGAGCTGTAATAATACCTCTGTAAATAAAACCTAACTGACTGTCCATCCTGTGGTCCATCGATTCATTCATTGAATCATCGAGACCAAGAGCCTGGAAATCCAAAATCAAAAGTCCAGTATCAACACCAGCTATTTTTAGAGACAGGGTTTCACTCTGGCTCAGGTTGGTCTTGAACTCATGAGCTCAGACATCCACCTGCCTCAGCTTCCCAGTGCTGAGATTATAGGCGTGAGCCACCACTCCCAGCCTCTACATATTATATCTGTTCCTAACCCACTTGTCATCTATCTCCTGGATGCTCAGTTTGTGTGTTTTTTAGGCCTAGACTTTGCAGTCTGAGGGACTCTGGCCTCACATAGAACTATAAGACCACTTTTCAGCAATCTTACCAAGTTGTATTTTAATTACATGTTTAAGTACATGTCTTTACCCAGTTTAATCCACAAATCCTAAATAACACAAGTCCTGGTACAAGGTAGGAGAACAATTTGGGTAAATACTTCCTTTCAAAAGCGTATGTATCTGGTAAAGGATGTTGATAATGGGGAAGGCTATGCATGTGAGGGGGCAGGCAATACATGGAAATCTCTGTAGCTCCCTCTCAGTTTGGCTGTGAACCTAAAACTTCTCTTAAAAAATAAGATCTTTAGGTTGGGCACCTGTGGCTTAGCGACTAGGGCACCAGCCACATACAATGAAGCTGGCGGGTTTGAATCCAGCCTGGGCCCGCCAAACAACAATGACAACTGCAACTGAAAAATAGCCGGGTGTTGTGGTGGGCACCTGTAGTCCCAGCTACTTGGGAGGCTGAGGCAGGAGAATCGCTTAAGCCCAAGAGTTGGAGGTTGCTGTGAGCTCTGATACTATGGCACTCTACCCAGGGCAACAGCTTTGAGACTCTGTCTCAAAAAACAAACAAACAAGTAAGATCTTTAAAAATAAAATCAAATGTATGAGATTTTTTTGATTGCTAGGCATATTGGATTGTCTGTACCATTGACTTGTCTTGATCAAAGTAGAAAAGCAAAAGTTCACTACATTTTAAAGAGTTTATTGCCTGGAAGGTCAAATATATTCTTTTTTTTTTGGACACTATTTTTCTTTGGGGTTTAAGCAGACATTTTTCTCACATTATACATTACTATGATCAGGACACAGTTATTAGATTTGTTAGATTGCTGCCACCTACTCTGCATTTTTTTTTCCTCTGAAAGCATATGCAGATTCTAGGCCTGTGCTTTGAAAATTTTTGAAGCAATATTGTTGACACTTAGAGCATTCTGTGCTGCAAGTGTCTTTACCCCAGTATGTGATGTGCTCCAGTGAACAGAGGTCAGGCAAGGCAAAAAAGCTGTTTGTCATCTGCCAAGCTGTTTGTTCCAACCAGATAAAAGCATATTTCCACTTTAAATTTAAAGTATAAACACAGTATATCCCTGGTCTCTACCAATTTCTTTTTTCTTTCTTTCTTTCTTTTTTTTTTTCTTGAGACAGAGTCTCACTCAGTCACCCTGGGGTTGAGTGCCATAGTGTCGTAGCTCACAGCAATCTCAAACTCTTGGGCTCAAGCGATTCTCTTACCTCAGCCTTCCAAGAAGCTGGGACTATAGGGATAGTCCCATAATGCCTGGCTATTTTCAGAGATGGGGTCTTGCTCTTGGTCAGGATGGTCTCCAACCTGTGAACTCAGGCCATCCACCTGCCTCAGCCTCTCACAGTGCTAGGATTACAAGTGTGAGCCGCCACACTGGGCACCCACTCTCTTCATTTTAGAATCTTAATATTGATGTGTCCCTTTGCCATCAGCTAACCCAGTCTTCTTTTCACAGTCACCCATTCCAGGAGGTTGTATTTATAGCTACAATCCATGTATTTTGGCTTTGCCTTTCTTTATTCTTTATGAAAGCTGGGATCTGTGTTGACCCATCAAGAGTCTAGGTAACCATGGACATAGTTTACATTTGCGGATGGATTCTAAAGGAAAGGAAAAGTGTCGTTCTAATTAAGCCTTGGTTAACAGAGTTCATACCTTTAAATGGTGGGTCTTAAAGATTCATTTTCACATGTACAGAAAGCCAATCGGTAGTTGAAGTTTTTACTGTAGGATGAGTGTGAGGATCTTTGGAACTGGTTTTGGTAATGTGACCTATCTCAATAGCATATTGCTTAAATACCAGGCGCCTGTGACACATTCAGTTTTGTGAGTATGAAAGAGCACGGCAAGGAGGGCCCTTATCAGACCTTTAAATCTGGGGCTGCATTATACAGAGCACCCAACTCTGCTTTACCTTTCTGTTCTCATTTTCATATCCCCTAGTTTTTCATTCTTACCATCTTAATGTGATTAGCGTGCAAGTATATGCTTCGCTTCTACCATTTGTTAGAGATGCGTGATCCGGTTCAGAAACCCAGACTTGGAAGCAAACCCTTTCAAGCTCTGCTGTCAACAACAGACCTCAGCTCTTGGATCTTTTCATTGAATCTTACTATTTAGTGTGAACCAGTTTTCTTTTTGAGGTATCACCTCTTTTATTTAGATTTTTTTAAATTAAATCATAGCTGTGTACATTAATGTAATCATGGGGTGCAATGTACTGGTTTTATATACAATTTGAAATGTTTTCATCAAACTAGTTAACATAGACATCACGGCATTTTCTTAGTTATTGTGTTAAGACATTTATATTCTACACCTAGTAAATTTCACATGTACCCTCACATGCACCATAGGCGTGGTCCCACCAGTTACTCTCCTTCCACCCATCCTTCTCCCTCCCCTTCCCTCCCTCAATCCCTTCTTCTTGGGCTATAATTGTATTTAGATCTTTCATGTGTAAAACCATTGATTTGTTTTCCGATTAGTTTTTTGTCTTAGCTGTTTTCTTTCATAGCATTTTAAGAATGTGAAGTGTTTTTAGTCTCTATTATTTAAAAGTTCAGTAAGTCTAAATTTGCAGGAAATGTTACATGATATTTAGTTTAACATTTATTTGTTTCACTCTTCCTTTCTTTTTTCCTTCTTTTTTTTAACTTCATTTTTTAAATAGTTTAGAAGCATATTTGAAAATTTCCTCTAATTCCCCAGATAAGTGATGAGGCCTCTTATAAGTGAAAGGCCAAGTAATTTACACAACATAATTTTTTATTTTAAATGAAACATGAGGGCGGTGCCTATGGCTCAGTGGGTAGGACGCCAGCCCCATATACCGAGGGTGGTGGGTTCAAACCCGGCCCCAGCCAAACTGCAACAAAAAATAGCTGGGCTATTGGGAGGCTGAGGCAAGAGAATCGCCTAGGCCCAAGAGTTGGAGGTGCTGTGAGCTGTGACGCCACAGCACTCTACCGAGGGTGACAAAGTGAAACTCTGTCTCAAAAAAGAGAAACATGAATATTTCCTGATCCTATTTCTGCCAAACACTCATTTCTTCATTAATACCATTGCTCTTTGCCTTAGGTATGCTGTCTCTCTATTTCCTTATCTCCTTTTCCTGACTGTCCTACCGTATCACCATCATCTCTTCTGGTTAGTTCCTTTGGCTCCTCTTTTAAGGTTAGTTTTGTGTAGATCTATTCATAGCATCTGTCATGCTTATTTACCACTTACAATAGTGTGAAAGTCATTGATGTGGGTGGCAACTTCTTTACCTCTCAGTAGCCATCAAATAACTATCATGTTTTCACTTAGATAACTTGTAAGAAGTTGGACTTACATAAAGTTTGGGGGGGTTAATTAATATACTATGTGAAGACAGTGATTTAAAATTATATTATGTCATCTATGTATTCTAATACATGATTTAGTATAGTAATAATATGATACATATTAAAGGGCTTTATTATATACCATCTCTCATGGTATAAATCTGTTTTATCATATTCCATATACCTATTTTGTGGTATAGATTTAATTTTCATCATACATTGTTTACATTTGCATTTAATGGAACCTGTAATTAGTAGATCTAGAACTACTTAGAACACTTGTATGTAAAGTATTGAAAATACTTATTTTCTTTCTTTTTTTTTAATTTCCAGATCATATTCTTTTAAACTCATTTTCAGAATAGGCATTGTTATTTCTTCTGCACTTTCAATCTTCTCAAATGTCATTTTCAAAATATTTTATTCTTGATGGTCTGTGTACATTACAGATTGCAGTGTAACAAGCTCCCACAGAACGAGAAGATTTAGGCATGAAAGTCAGGTGGTATTATCACTAACCTCCACCTATCTCTCTGACTCTCCCCTTTTATCACCCATATTTAATCAACCACCAGGTTATGCTGTCATTTCTTTCCTAATGTCCCTTACAAGTCTACGTATTTTACAGCTCAACTACCACCCTTCACTTCAGACTAGCACCATGTACCATGTTACTGCAATAACAACAGCTTCCTAAATGATCACCTGTAGTACAATCTATCTTGCCAGAATACTCTCTCTAAAACGTCCCCTTAATCATTGTTATAACTTTCAGAACTATTCAGAGACTTCCCATTATCTATAGAACAATTTCCAAAATATGTTTCATCGAATATCAGAGTTTCACAAAAAGTTTTACCATAGAATAGAGTAAGAGCCAACTATATTTTATTTATTTGGGGCATTATTAGGGGTCATAACCTAAAAACATTGCTAATTTTTATAGTATGTTTATTTAGAGCCACATACTGAAAGAAACTAATTGGTGCTGGATAAAGAGGTAAATGTTAAGTAAATGTTTTTGAAAATATTTGTTATTAAGTCATAATAATCTAAAAAGGGAGAAGAGCCCAGTAACTCTGTAACATTCTTGATTGATGCTCTCTTTGAAGCTATAACCTCTTTTTTCATGGTGTTTTATGTGCTTGCTGTCATTTGGCCATTTCTCTTCTTTGCATGAATGCTTTTTGGTTTATCTTCTTACATTGTGTTTTTATTAATAGAAGACAAAGTACAGTATGATGCTTCTTCCTTATTACTTGCTAAATTCCTTGTTAAATGGTAAATTTTTATTTTATGTAGTTTTGGGATAAATTTACTGAAAATATTCAGTGCTTATATTTTCAGTTTTGAATTTATTCATATTGTGACAGTAATTGGTAGAAAACTGTTTCTCACAGCTGACAGGCCAAAAAAAAAAAAGGCTTAGGGACAAAGCTACCACATGCCAGAGAGCTGAGGACCCATCAGATATTTAAGGAAGTGGCATTTGTACTTGCATTATTTAAGATACTGTTTAAAAAGAGATGGGAAGAGACCATATTTGTAGCAAGAATATTATACAGTTCATTTTCTAACAAATTATGTTTTTGAAGAAGGTATAATGTCTATCTAGTTGTTTTATAAAGCACACATAACAAATATTGGTTCTTCTCAAAGAGAACTGAAAACCACAAATGCTGTGACATGTATCTTTCCTTAAAATCCAAAACTCAAAGAAGTGTTTCTGCCTTTTAAAAAATAGTAATTAAGCCTGAATTTCAAATTAGATCTTAATAATTTTATAATTTTCTATCATAAAAATATTATTTCAGAAGTGGTATAAGTAAAGATGTAGTATATATTTAACCTCTGTCTTGCCAGTTAACTTAGGTCATTGCCAAATTATGATTTGGAAGACTTCTAATGCTTTTAAGAATCCCTCAGGTGATGGGAGGGTCAGTATTTTGTTGTAATGATTATGGCTATATTTCTCTGCTTTCTTGAAAAAAATGAATAGTTATACGTAGTAAAAACCATCACATCTCATTGGTGTCTTATCAGAAAGAAAACTAAGCTTGCCTTTAATTCTGATGAAGTATACTGGGCAAGCAGGAACGGATGGAACAGTTGTCTGTACTTTGTTTTGTTATTTTTAATAGTCTATTGAGTGAGTTTTAAATAGCCGTTAATACATCTTAAGATACAATAACTCTTTGAGACTTTGAGAATATTTTGTTAAGGCTCGGCGCCTCTAGCTCAACCGGCTAAGGCGCCAGCCACGTACACCTAAGGTGGCGGGTTCGAATCCCCAGCCCGGACCCACCAAACAACAATGACGGCTGCAACCAAAAAATAGCCGGGCGTTGTGGCGGGCGCCTGT
>CAUYQS010014076.1:0-16257 GCA_963574585.1 Otolemur crassicaudatus
CACAGCAGGGTCAGTCCTCCTCACTTGTGCCCCTTCCAGAGCTCAGCCCTGGGAAGCCTGTTTTAGGCCCCTGTAGAGCTTGATAAATAACCCCCGGGGTTGAAGGGAGCTCAGGTGTGGAAAGGGCACCCTCAGCTTATCGACCTATTGGCTGAACACTACTCCAGATGCTATCCCAGATTCTGATTCAGTCAAGAGAGGTGAGGGTGGGATCCTCAGGACAGCGAGGTGTCCCCTGTCCCCTCTGTTCCAGCTGCTCCGATCCCACCCAGGGACTGTCCGCAAGGCTACGCTCTCCCTCTCTGTTTAAAGTGCACCCTCTGAGGGACTCCCTCAGACCCTGGACACCGTCCTCACTGCAGTGTCCCAGGCCTCAGGGAGTGCCTGACCCTGGCCCTGTGCCCAGGGAGGGGGTGCCCACAGTGAATGACCAGTCAGAACAGCCAACTATTCTGCCAGGAGACATGAGATCTTTCGATCCTTAGAGCTATGCTGTCCTGTGTGGTCATCATGGGACAGCTGTGTCTGTGCACATTTTACTTAAAATAAACAAACTTAAAAATTCACAACTTCTTTATACTAGTCACATTTCCAGTGCCCCAGAGTGACATGTCTGAACTCCAGAGAGCAGTTCTGTCCCTGCAGCAGGCTCTCTGGGCAGCCTGGCACAGGGAGTGTTTGTTAAAGTCCTCTACTCAGTGAGTGCTCCTGAGTGAGAGAATTTCGGGATGATGAGAATGGAGTTAAGAATCGTGATGATCCAGTGAAAATGGGGAAGTGAGAAGTTGCAAGGGGATCCTCTTGCTTGATGGTTTGCAACTGTGAGTCGTGTCTTGTTGAAGACCTCTGACTCCACAGAGCCCAGGGAGGGTTTGAGAACCCAGAGGAAAGGGCAGGGTGACCGTGTGTGATGCGGCTGACCTCTCCTGAGTAGGTAACCTGCTGGCTCCTGTTTGTGTCTCTGCAGAGTGGACCTATGACATCAAGTACCCCTCCAGTGACAAGGAGGAAGTCCCTGCAGGTAGGGACATCTGAGCCAGGTCCCCAGGAGAAAGGCATCCTGGGAGGGGCTGGGTCACTCCTGCTGCTTTGGACACTGAGGCAGGTGCATGAAACCCTAGGGGAAACATATGTGACCTTTTCACATTATCATGACGGGAGGATAAGAGCTAATGTGTATATTGGCATGGAGCATGGGGATTGTAGCTTCTTTTTTTGCTTTGCAAAAATGATAATGATAATCTTTCCTATCAGACCTGCTTTTTCTTATTTTTGCCTCTCCAAAATGTGATAGCCATTAACTTCCATTGGTTCGCAGCACTTGGGAGGTGTGCACGAGGGATTATGGTTTGAATGTGTGATGTTGACTCACACTGGAAAACCCCTCCCAGGAATCACCACCCTTACCCAGCTCTAGCTGAGCCTGGAGCCAGGGAAGGAGGGAAACAGGAAAGGGGAAGCAGTGCCAGGCACAGGGGACCGTGGGGACAGTGGCTGCCCTGGAGGGACAGGAGGGCATAAGCATCCATTCCTGGTTATAGAATTTAAACTGCTTGAGGGGCCCTGTAGATCCACAGTCCATTACTCATGGTAGAGGTGGGTAATGAGGTTTTGAGGCAAATCTTCTGCGATGGAGAAATCTTGAGTCCTGTCATTGGCTATAAAATACCAGCAGTAGCAGGGTCCAAGTTCTCACCTCAAATCTAACTATCTTTTATTTCCCCAAGGCCACCAGATCGTAGTTATTGCCCTGGTCCATGCAGAGGCAGGGTCCTCAGATGAGGAGGAGGACAGCAACCTGACAAGTAATTTATTTCCTATTTGCATCTCTTTTCTATTCTATTTCCAATACACCAGCTCCTCGTGGTGGCTCTCCCCCACTCCCTCTTTCCCTTTTTTCCTGACTCTCTCCCTGAAGGACCTGGTCTCATGAGGCAGTTGATGTACTTGCATCTTTAATACCTATAACATCTTCCTGCATCCCAAGGAGCCTGCTGGGTCCTGCACACCCACCCAGAGAACCCCTGCCACTTCTCTGGGCCTCCCCAGTGGTCCCTGCCCATCTGTGCTGCACACTCCTGGCAAGGCTGTGACGTGCAGGGCTCAGTTGGGTCTCATAGGGCTGCAGCTGGCACAGGGCTGGGAACTTGAATCAGACTCAAGGTCACAGGACAGAGGCCAGCCCACTGCTTGTTCTCCCCAAGTCAGCTAATGTATTTCCAGCACTTGTGAATTGTAATTGTATGTATTTAGAATTATCTTTCCAGGTATTTTAATGTTGAATTTTGTATCATCCAACAATGTTTATCTGTTACAGTTGTTTTTTAAAAACCTTCCAATATAAAATAAAATTTATATGTAGAATAGGATCAAAACGTAGGTAGTTCTTAGTAATTTATTATAAGGCAATCACCCTGGTGACCACCAGAAAGGTTCCACCCTCTCGTATCACACCCTCATTTAGACTGAATTGTACAAAATAACAGCATATTTAGCTTTTGTGATGTATCCTATTCTATGTTTTTCTTAGCATTTTGTTGTCTGAAGTTTCTTCATTTCTCTGGAAGAGATCACAGAAGTAATATCACCTAAGGGCTTCTGTGGCAACGTGGAATGTCTGGGTCTTTTCTACCTGAATGTGAGCTGTGCTGAAGGTGAGAGTCACAGTTGAAAGTTTCTTTTCTTCACTTTCTTAAATTCACTGCTGAATTGTTTTTAGACACATACTGTTGCTTTCAGAAACATAGATGAGATTCTTACTTGCTTTTCTTTGTCACTTACACCTGTTTTTCAATAAGAGATCCATATTCCTGAGCTTATAAACTCAGAAGCTAGCATATTTCTTGATTGATTGGGCCAGTGTTATGCATGTCACTTATCCCTATTTATATCACTTATAATTATTTATTGAGTACCTACTATGTGCCAGCCATGGCACTGGTGCTCGGGAACATTTTGTAAGACAGATGCAAAATTTTTTAATTCAAGTAACTGAGACAGGACAGCAGAAGGTGCTCATTCTGTGGCAAACAGAAACACAGCAGGGACAGGGCTTGGGACAGCACAGGGGTCTGTGTCTTAGGCCCATTGGGGATTTGCTG
Organism: Otolemur crassicaudatus; assembly: GCA_963574585.1. Taxonomy (NCBI): domain Eukaryota; kingdom Metazoa; phylum Chordata; class Mammalia; order Primates; family Galagidae; genus Otolemur; species Otolemur crassicaudatus. The sequence continues at coordinate 3,102 of CAUYQS010014076.1, forward strand.
AGGCTTCTGTGAATTTTCTCCTCCCTGACACACAGGAGCATTTTCTGCAAGAAGAAAACATGATCCACAATTCACACCGCCCATCCTCCTCTTTCCCCACTGCTTCCTAGGAGGTAAGGGGGCGTTAATGGACAGACAGAGGGACCTGGGAGGAAACAGCCACAGGGTTGAAACCCTCAGCTTCTCCCCCCAGTGACTGTGCAGCCGTGACCACTTAGGAGGCTCTGTCCTCTCCAGTTCTCTAAGTCTGCAGGATGACAAGAGGCCTCCGCACAGAAAGATGGTACAGCAGCACCATTTCCTTCTTACAAATATCAGCTTCCGGCTGATGTTCTCTGCGTTTATACTTAAGACTAAAGTTATACACTAGATCATTCTCAGATCACCAGAACAATGGAGGAAACTCCACGTGCTAATGTGTAAGTAGGTCAGGACGTCAACGTTCCAGATGACACTTTATGTTGTAATGAGGCTTTTGCCTCATGTTCAAGGTGTCCGGGCTCCACCCAGTGCTTGCACCTTCCTGCGGCCCCAGGACTGAGAGGCCTGATGCTGGAGGTCACCTTGTTGGCCTCTCGTGCTCCCTGACCTCCATCCTCAATAGCATTAGTCCCCTCTTTTCCCAGCTGCTGCATCATGGCCCTGAAGCAGCATCAGAGACACAGGGAGGGTGAGCGTCTCAGACCTGGACAGAGAGGGACACCCAGGTTTTCCCAATAATTCTCGGGAATAGTGCAGCTGTGGAAGTGAGTTAGAGGGTTCTTATTGTTGGTTCAGGAAAATGAATCACAGAGATCTAGAGTTGGGGAAGGAACGTGAAGTGACATTTAGCTTAATCTTTGTCCAGATATGAAAACTGAGGGAGTTTTAAAAATTCATTTGTTCATTCATTTATATTAATTTATAGAATGCTTTTTAAACATCCGTGGGGTACTTAATGATATTTGGATAAAAACAATGTATAGTGATCTGATTGAGATAGTTAGCATATCCATCATCTCAAATGTGTATCATTTCTTTGTGTTGGGAATATTCAAAGACTCCTCTTAGCTATTTGAAATTACAATTTTGTTTTTAACCCCAATTATCCTGTAGTGTCTTAGAACACCTTTTATCTAGTTGTAACTTTGTATCCTATAACAGATCTCACCCTATCCCTCCCTCTCCTTAGCCTTGGCAGCCTCCAGCTTCCTCTGTTCTACTTTTAACTGCTATGTGATCAGTTTGTTTTAGCTTCTACATATGAGTGAGAGTAGGCCATGTCTGTGAGTTTCTAGATTATTTCACTTTACACAGTGCCATCCATTTCCATTCATGTTGCTGAAAAATTCCATTGCATATATACACCATATTTTCATCTTTAAAATTTTTTTGAATCTCATTATTTTCTTCATTTAAGACTCCTTGCAGTCACATTCATTATTGTATTTTTACACTACTTAATTTTTATTTCTAATTATATGGGTACATAGAAGCTGTACATCTTTATAGAGCACAGTGAGGCTTTGATACAGACATGCGATGTGGATTCGTCAAATCAGGTAGTTGGTGTTTTCATCACCTCAGGCATTTACTATTTCTTCATGTCACTAACATTCCAACTTTACTTTTATTGTTACCTCCCTTATTGTTGATTATAGTTACTTTGTTGTTCTATCAAATACTGTTCCTTTTGTCTAGCTATCTACCTATATTTTTCCACCCATTAATCAGCAGCACTTGGTATTGAGTGCATTGTGTACCTCCCACTTCCCTGCTGCCCTTCCCAGCCTCTGGTAACCATAGTTCTACTCTGTCTCCATGAGACCAATTTTTTTTTTTTTTTTTTTTTTTTGCAGTTTTTGGCCAGGGCTGGGTTTGAACCCACCACCTCTGGCACATGGGGCCACCGCCCTACTCCTTTGAGCCACAGGAGCCACCTGAGATCAATTGTTTTTTAGTATTTACTCCCACATCTGTGTGGGAACATGCGAGGTTTGTCTTTCTGTGCTTGGTTTATTTTACTTAGTGAAATAGTCTCCAGTGTCATGCATATTACTACAAATGGCAGGATTTCCTGAACGGTACTCCATTGTACATTTTCTTTATCCATTCAAGGACATTAATCTTACTCTAAATCTTGGGTATTGTGACTAGTGATGTGATAAAGATGGGAATGAAGGCATCTTTTTGTTATACTGGACTCTTCTCCTTTGTATGTATTCCCAGCTGTGGGATTGCTGGGTCAAAGGTTGATTCTATTTTTGGTATTTGAAAAAAAAAAAAGCCCTCCACATTGTTCCTCATAGCAGCTGCACTAATTTACACTCTCACCAATAGTGTATGAGTGTTCTCTTTTCCCTATATCCTCACTAGCAATTCTTCTTGTGTTTCTGATAGTCATTTTAAGCGGGATGAGATGATACATTGCTGCTGTTTTGATTTGCCTTTCTCTGAAGACTCACCGTTATGAGTGTTTTATCATGTACCTATTGGAAATTTCTATGTCTTCTTTTGAGAGATTTCTATTCAGATTCTTTGTTTTTTAATTGGATTGATATTTTTCTCTATTGAATTTTTTAGCTCCCTATATATTCTAGTTATTAATATCTTGATAGGTAGTTTTCAAATATTAAAATATTAGAATGTCCCATTCTGTTGTCACTTCTCTTTGTTAATTATTTCCTATGCCTTTGCAGAAACTTTTTAACTTGATGTTATCTCATTTGTACAATTTTTCTGGGGTTGCCTGCTTTTTTTTTTTTTTAATTGCAGATTGCTATGAGGGTACAAATTCTTACTTTACATTGTTTTCATTTCTAACATAAAGTTCAAGTTGTGATTGAGCCCTTCACCTGGGGCATGCTGAACATTCTCACATTGTGTACATTAGATGAGATCCCACAGGTCACCCTCCCTCCTCCCCCTCCCCTCCCCCTCCTTCCTCTCCCCTTCCCACTCAAAGATGTTTTTCTTTTGTGTGGGCTTGTAGTTATTTATAATTATTTTCATATTAGTATTCAGTACATTGTGTAGCCTCCATTCTTGTGAAACTTTACAAAGAAGACCGTGTTTCAACTCCATCAAGATAAGCACAAAAGATGCGAAGTCGCCCTCTTTTCTTATAGCGGAATAGTACTCCATGGTGTATATGTATCACAGTTTATTAATCCATTCATGGGTTGTTGTGGTTGCCTGTGTTTTGAAGGTAATACTCAAGAACTCCTTGCCTAGATCAAGGTCCTGTAGCATTTTATCAACGTTTTATTAGTTTCATAGTTTCAAGTCTTAGGTTTAAGTCTTTAGTTCATTTTGATCTGATAAGTGTGTGGACAGAGGTAAGAATCTAGTTCTATTCTTCTGCACATAGGTCTCCAGTTTCCCAGCACTATTTTGCATCAACATTTTGCCTCCTTTATTGAAGGTAAGTCCCCTTTAGATGTGTGGATTTATTTCTAGGCTCTTTGTTCAGTTACTGTAGTCTGTATGTCTTAGTTGCTGCTGCCACTACTACCTGTTTTGGTTTTTATAGTTCTGTAGTATAACGTGAGTTAGGTAATGGGACTCCTCCACTTTTGTTCTTTTTACTCAGAATGGCTTTGGGTATTCTGGGTCTGTTGTGGTTCTATATATATTTCAGGATTATTTGTCTATTTCTCTGAAGAACATCATTGACATTTTGATGGACATTGTCTTGAATCTGTATATTGGTTTGGCTAGTATGCATGTTTGGACAATATTGATATTTTGTCCAATCCATGAGCATGGAATATTTTTCCATTTTTTGGGTGTCATTTTAAATTCCTTTCATGGATGTTTTGTACTTTTCATTATAGATATGTTTCACTCCTTTGGTTCAGTTTATACATGGGTATTTTATTTGTAGCTATTGTAAATGGGATTACTGTCTGGGTTTGATTTCATGTTACCATGAGGCTTGGAGAAAAACATTTTATAACCAATTATTTTACAGATATGACAACTCTGCCTACAAATCTAACAGAAATTCTATAGCTTAACTCTATCCCCCCCCAAACCTTTTAACATTCCATTGTCTCCAACATTATGGTGTCTATCTCAAAAAGTTGTAGTTATTTTTGATAGGTTTTTAAATAGTCTTCCCACTGAAGATACAAGTGACACATACCTCACAATTTTAGTGATATTGTACACTTGTGCACTTACAGTTACCACTTATGTACCTTCAGATGATTTATCATTGTCTATTAATGTCTTTTTCTTTCAAATGGAAGAACCTCTTTGAGCATTTCTTAGGACAGGTCTGGTGTTGATGAAACCCCTCAGCTTTTGATGGTCTGGGAAAGTATTTCTCCTTCATGTTTAAAGGTCATTTTTGAAGGATAGAAGATTCTAGGGTTAAGATTTTTTATTTTCTTAACCAGTTTGGTTGTGTCTTGCTGCTGTCTTTTGGCCTGTAAATCTCCCACTGAGCACTGTGCTGCCAGAGGTATTGGAGCTCCTTTATATGGTGTTTTTTTTCTTGCTTCACTTAGAAACTTTTATCTGTGATCGTTGGGTGCTTAATTATTAAGTGCTTTGAGATTGTGGTTTGTGTCAAACCTACTTGGTGTTCTATGGCCTTCCTATACCTAAATATTTTTATCTTTCTCTAGATTTAGAAAGTTCTGTTACTATTTCTTTAAATAAACTTCATACCCCCTAACCTCTTTTTTAAGGCCACTCTTAGATTTGCTCTTTTGAGGCTACTTTTTAAAAAGATCTTGTTTTACTTTATCCCATCCTGTTGTCACTTCCCTTTGTTGATTGTTTCCTGAGCTGTGCAGAAGCTGTTTAACTTGATGTGATCTCATTTGTCCAATTTTGCTGTGGTTGCCTGGGTTTTGAGGGCATTACTCAAGAACTCCCTGTCCAGACAATGTCACGAAGCATTTTATCAATGTTTTCTTTTATTAGCTTCAGAGTTGCAAGCCTCAGATCAGGGGTCCTCAAACTTTTTAAATAGAGGACCAGTTCACTGTCCCTCAGACTGTTGGAGGGCCGGACTGTGAGCCCTGGGATGAGTTGGCTGCTAAACAGGACAGACAGTGGCGGCAAAAACACCCAGCAGGTCAGATAAATGTCCTAGGTGGGCTGCATGTGGCCCACAGGCCATAGTTTGAGGACGCCTGCTTTAGGTTTAGGCTTTAAGAATCTTTTTGATACTTATTTTACTGTGGCTGAGCTGGTACTCAAGTTACAAAACAAAGGCCTCTGAGCTCTTCCCTTTCCCCAAGTGGAAGAAGACTCTGAGCTGCACTGTCAAGGGTAGCAAGAGGAGTGACATGGGCACTGGCTTGGCCACTGAGGCTGGTGTCTCAGTGGGTCACATATACCCAATTCCACTGGTTCTGAGCCAGCTTAGCTCTAGGAACTAACCAAGGACTGCCGCCTTGTGGCCCAACTGCCTCACAAATGTAGTCCAGGCCCCAGGATTCTTTTGTTAATCAGGTATTGTACTAGCCAGGACTCAGGGATCAGGGTGGAGGACTTAGCAATGGTAGGGCATTGAAAAGTTTGGCATGGCTGGCCTAATGGTCCCTCCATGGGCACCAGAAGAACTCTACCTTGTACTAAACCACATTTTCTTCATCCATTCATCTGGTGCTGGCACTTTGATTCTACACCTGGAGATTGTGAATAGTGCTGCAGTAAATATGGGAGTGCAGCTGTCTCATCAGCTCACCCCCCTTCAGAGCCTCCTGATACTGGAGCTGCTGCTGGGGCTGGGTAGACAGCAGGGTGGCTGTGCGTAGAAAATGTCTTGGACTGGAATAAAGTACTGCTCAGAAACAGGCTCTGTACCCAGGAACTTGAGGGGTGGGGGTAGGGCAAAGGGTCATCACAGAGGCCAGCACCAGCTGTGAGCCAGAGTGTCCTTGTCATACCCGCATCATGGCCTGGACTTCCCTGCTGCTCCTCCTCCTCATTCTGCTCAGGCTCACAAGGATTTCAAACCAGACTTTGGGGTGATCCCTGTATCCTCCTCCCTCACTGCTGATGTGTGTCTATTTTCGCTTTATGCTCAAGCTCTCAGGCTGTGGTGACTCAGAAGCCCTCAGTGACCATGTCCTCTGGTGGGACAGGGCAGCCACTCATACCTATGACTAATCTTTAACATGCAGCATTACTAAGCTTGTCTTTTATTTTTTGCCATCACAACATACTTTCATGTTTTTAACCAACTCTGTACTCTACCATCATTTTATTCTTCCCTAGCATTTATGTTTCATGGTCTTCAGGCCACATTTTTGTTTTAAAAATTTAAAACATTGGTTTGGTGCCTGTAGCTCAGTGGCTAAGGTGCCAGCCACATACACTGGAGTTGGTGGGTTTGAATCCAGCCTGGGCCTGCCAAACGACAATGACAACTACAGTCAAAAAATAGTCAGGTGTTGTGGTGGGCACCTGTAGTCCCAGCTACTTGGGAGGCTGAAGCAAGAGAATTGCTTAAGCCCAAGAGTTTGAGGTTGCTGTGAGCTGTGATGCCAGAACACTCTATACAGGGCGACATAGTGAGACTCAGTCTCAAAAAAAAAAAAAAACTTAAAGCATTATTTTAGGCAAAATATTAAATACAACAATATATCATAGATTCCAGAATGGACATTAAAGTCATTTTTTTTTTTAAATATTGAAGAAATGTTCTAGAAGAAGTAATGGAAGGAAAAAGTAAAAATAACTAAAACTAAAACTAAAACTAAACCAACAAATCCCAAACCAAACTATTTGACATACAACATCCTCTTTAGAGCTCAATGTTCACTCAATTGGTGATGGTGCTACTATTGAGTATATTTTATGTAGTTGTAAACATCACAAAACAGTGGGGGATATTCACACTGAACATTCCCAGTGTCAGCTGCCCACAGGAGTGACTCCTGTCTACTCAGCTCCCAAACTGTATCAGAAGGCAAGACATTCCAAACCACCTGTCACATGACACCCCTGCCTTCAACTGACAACCTTGGGTGAGCAGTTAATACTGTTTAACTGATAAGTGGCTCCTAGCTGGTGTTTTGGTGGCTTAATGAATTAGGTCTATAAAACCTACTTTCTCACTTTGTACTGATCTTAGCCATTGTCAGTGCAGGCTGGACCAAGGCCTGGCTGACAGTGGGCAGTGAATGTGATAGCACTGAGTGGGCATAGTCCCTGTTCATTTCTTCCTCATGTTGCTTCAGAGTCTACAAACTCCTGTTCCATTCTTAGGTCCTTCAGGGAGGTGGACAGACTCCCTGAGGATCACCCAGACCCTCCCTCCTCTGTCACCAAATGTTCACCCACTTCTCAATGGCATGGTGTTTTCTCATCACTCTCCTAGGCAGCACTCCATAGTTGAGATTCTGTCCTCATCAACTCTATGGACAGCCTGTCTCAAAAAACAAAAACAAAAACAAAACCCCAGTCTTTGCTTTTAAGCCTCTCACAATCAGGTCTACTAAGTTGGGTTTTAGTGACACTATTCAGAAGAGTTTGTCTTTTAATTGACCTGTCTTGTAATTTCTTTCTGAGTCTTTTGACTGGATAAAAGCAGTGTGGGTGTGTTTCTTCTGTGTCTCATCTTGGGAAGTGTATGTATAAGATTGGGATTATTTATATTTAAAATACTTGATAGAATTGGAGGAAGATAATTCACATGGAAGTTTGCATAATGGAAAAATATTCTTCCACAAATATACCAAAACCATTCAATGGGGGGAAACAGGGTTGGGAAAACATGATATACATATGCAAAAGAATGAAAGTGGATGCTTGTCTTCTGCCACAAACATAAATTAACTCAAAATGAATTAAAAACCTAAGTGTAACACTAAAACCATATTCCAAGAAAAAAATCTGGGAAATGCTTCATGACACTGAATTTGGTAGTGATTTCTTGGATGAAAATTGAAACCTCAGGCAGCAAAAACACAAATAAAGGAGATATAGCTCAAACATAAAACTTGTGTGCATTGGTGGTGCCTATGGCTCAAAGGAGTAGGGCTCTAGCCCCATATGCCAGAGGTGGTGGGTTCAAACCCAGCCCCCAACCAAAAACTGCAAAAACAAACAAACAACAAACAAAAAAACAAAAAACTTGTGTGCATCAAACATCACAGTCAACAATGTCAAAGGCAACTTGCAGAATAAATGAAAAGAAAGGCTGAGTGTCTCTTTTTTGAAATGCTTGGGATCAGAGGCACTTCTCACTATGGCCTTTTTCTGATTTTCAAATATTTGAAATATCTGACTTCAAATATTTTCAAATTATTCTTATTAAGCATCTCGAACTTGAAAATCTGAAATCTGAGCTGTTCCAATGAGCAGTTTGTAAGTTTGGGAATTTGGAGCATTTTTAAATTAGGGATACTCTAGTTCTCTAGTTTTAGTTTCAAATCTTACACACATAGTGAACGTCACCAAAAAAACCTGTACTAGAACTTGGGTGGTGCCTGTGGCTCAAAGGAGTAGGGCGCCGGCCCCATATACCAAAGGTGGCGGGTTCAAACCCAGCCCCTCCAAAAGCTGCAAAAAAAAACAAAAACAAAACAAACAAACAAACAACAAAATGCAAATAAACTGACAAGAAATGGGCAAGAGATATCCTCCAAAGATGACATACATATAGCCAAAAAGCATATGAAAATATGCATAACATGGGAAGGATGTGAAAGAGAAGGGAACATTTATTTTTACACTGTGTAGTGGGACTGAAAACTAATACAACCTTTTTGGAAGGAAGTATGGAGAATCCTCAAAGAACTCAAATTAGGCCTCACACTTGATCCTGCAATTCCATTACTAGGCATCTACCCAGAAGAAAAAAATTCCTTTTATCACAAGGACTTTATCATAAGGACATTTGCACTAGACCATTTATTGCAGCTAAATTTACAATTGCCAAAATGTAGAAACAACCTAAATGCCCACCAACCCAGGAATGGATTAAGAAGTTGTGGTATATGTATACCATGGAACTATTCAGCCACTAAAAAAGCTGGAGACTTTATATCTTTTGTAGTAACCTGGATTGAGTTGGAACACATTCTTCTTAGTAAAGCATCACAAGAATGGAGATGCAAGAATCCAATGTACTCAATGATAATATGAAGGCAATAGATGAGCTAATACCTGGTGGGGGTAAGGGAGTAGGGGAACAGGGAGAGGGGAGGGGGGAAGGGGTTGGGAAGTTCACAGTATATGACACACAGCTTGGGGGCAGGACACAATTATAGGAGTAATTCTACTAACAAATGCAATCAGTGTAACCTACTTTTTGTACCCTCAATGAATCCCAACCGCCCCCCCAAAAAAATCCTGAAGAAAAAAAAAGAAAATATGCATAACATTATGAATCATTAAAGAAGTGCGAATCAAAACTAAAATGCACTGTCACTTCACTCTTAATAAAAAATAACAAGTGTTAGCAAATTGTGAGTAAAAATATGAAATGGCACAGCCACTAAGTTCTGCAGGGCCTCCTCAAGAAATAAAAGTAGAGTTGCTATATGATCCAGCAAGCCAACTTCTGTATATTTGACCCTTGCACAAAATGGGACTGAACTGTATATGTTCACTTAAACGTGGATTTTTTTTTTCAACCAATTGTTAGTTGAGGCCAGGGGTGGTGGCTCACTTCTGTAATCTAGCACTCTGGTAGGCTGAGGTGGGAGGGTCTCTTAAACTCAGAAGTTTAAGACCAGCCTGAGTGAGAACAAGACCCTATCTCTACTAAAAATAGAAAAAATTAGCTAGACATTGTGGTGAGCACCTGTAGTCCCAGCTACTTGGGAGGCTGAGGTTGGAGGTTCACTTGAACATAGGAGTTTGAGGTTGCTGTAAACTAAGCTGATGCCATGGCACTCTAACCTTGTCACCGGTTTTATAACCAAAATGTTAACAATTCTCAAATGTCTTAGCTCTCTCATATTCCAAAGGAGTTTCTAGTGTTCACATCAGAACTGGAGCAGGCAGCTAAGTGGCCTTGACTTGACAGGGATGAAACAGTGTTATCTCAGCTCCAGTGGCCTAGCCATGGCAGTCTTAGAAAAAGCAGAGAAGAGACAGATAGGTCTCAGTACAAATTGCTGAACAGAACTTTGTAACTTTCCGTACATTGATGCAATTCCTTTGAGTTTTTCCCAGGAACAGCAGAACTTCCTTGCAGCCCTGAGATAACAACAGTGCCTTACTCTACCAAGGTGTCCAGAGAAAGTCAAGATAAGCACTAGGCCACTGCAGATTGTGACCAAGAGCCACTGAACCTGCACACAAGGCTAAAAGAATGAACAATATTAATACTTAAATCCCACACTGAGGAGGGTTTTTTCCACCATTTTTTGCTCATGGGATGTATGAACTGAGCTTGCGTGCCCTGAACTTGACCCTAACCATGCAATGGGGTTCACTCCCTTTATGCATTATTCACTTTCACTTCCATAAAAATCCCTAACCCTGCTAATCTGGGAGGTGGATTTGACCTAGCCCCTGTGCCACCCGCTCCCAGTTGACACATCCTCTGAAATAAATCCTTTCTCCCTTGACGATCCTTGTCTCAGTAGTTGGCTTTCTGTGTGGTGAGCAACGTGATCCCCACTTGTGGGTTTGTTAATAGTCTGGGCAGCAGAGTGAGACTCTGTCTCAAAAAAAAAATGTTAGTTAAAAATACAGTATTGAGGGATGTGAAACTTGTGTGTCCCAAGGGCAATTTTTTGTAGAAGTTGTACCTCAGGGCTGCCTTTGGAACTTGAACATACTTGAAATTAAGATTATCCAGGAAATGTAATCAATACCCTTGAGTCTACCGAGAAAAACCATTATATATCCAAAATAATTGATAGCAGAGTCAGGTTCTTAACAGTCCTATTTACAAGACCAAATGATCCAAGCAATTCAAAGGTCTAAATATGAATGAATGTACAAATAAAATATGGTGTATACACAATGAAATATTACTTAGCCTTAAAAAGACAAGGTTTCAGGAAAAATCTACCTCTCATCTTTGGCATAAGACTTGCTTCCTGCTTGAGAGACCGAGGGAATCATAAGAATGGGATGCAAATTGTGTATGGGCAGGAGGTCAGAAAGATGGCCTCCTAGAGGGAATGTCAATGCTAGGTGTGGCAACACCAAGCTGCATAGTTATGGTAAAGATTCCCTAAACTCCAAAGGTCTCCTGATGCTGGAGGAAGATGTGCTAAAGGTCTGTGATTTTGTAAAAACAAAAGGTGGAGACATACCATCTAACCTTCTCCATGTCCTCTCTAATGAGCACTAATGTCAGATAGTTTTGTCTACTTCTTGTTTTATGATAATAAATATATTCTGTTTTAAGAGTATAAATGTCTTACCACAACAAATAAGTAAGTGAGGTGATGGTTATGTTAACCAGTTTGATGTAAGCATTCCACATTGTATATGAAATCAGCACATTGTACCTCATAAATGCATTAACGTGCAGTTATGATTTAATAATAATAAAAAATTAAAAAATATATAAATTTGGACCCGAGGTTTGCTCAGGAGGGCTCTTCCCAGAGTTCCTCAGTCGCCAGGCACAGACTCTGTATTGAGCCTCTCCGCTCCTCATGTCAAACCCCTTTCAAACCCCAAACCCCTTCAGAAAGTTGGTAAACTACAAACCTTGGCACTAAGGAAAGAGAATGTAGATGGTGAGAGCCCAGAGAGCAAAGTGAAGAGGCATGAAGCATCCTTCCCAGGGACTCAGTGTGCCCGGTGCTCACACCAGCACCTACAGAGTGCCCCCCCACACCCCACCTTGTAAAGTGCCTACCACTTTCATGCCAGTCTCCTCACTGGCTGCTGGCTGTGTGCAGAAGGGCAGGTGGCAGGTCTTCAGACCTCACCTGGTTGGGCTTTCTAGCCAGTGTCCTAATGGAAAAGATTTCTGAGGCTCTCAAGAAAGGCAAAGTAAATTCTGTATGTGGAAGAAAAGTAAGTAATTTGTGGCCATAGAGAAAACTGCAGTTTATGGAAAATTGCTACAAATCTCACTCTTACCCATATTAACAGGTGGAATCTGACTGCTCTTTACTTGAATTGGGGCTGGTCTCAGAGATAAGTTTGACTAAGAGCGTGGAAGAGATACTCTCAGGAATTCTGAAGGGAAATCATGAGAAGTTGGACACAACAAAACAAAACCAACAGATATTAAGCTGCATAAGTTGACATTGGATAAGATTAGACCTAAGAAAGAGAACAGGTTCTAGTAGAAATGCCATTTAGGCCTCTGGCTCACTGACAAGAATTAGGAATTGGTTTTCATTTTGGATTTGTTGAGCTTGAGGTGTCTTTTGGTTAGTTACAAAAAACAGTTCAACAGGGAGGTGAACCTATAGGCTTGGGAAGAGGCACGTGGCAGAGAGGACAGCACTACCAAATCACAGCAGGCTGAATTTGACAAGGAAAACTATATAGTGGGAAGGACAGGGAATCAGATGGAACACCTGGGTGGGCTACATTAAGGAGAAGAAGGTAGAAGAATTCAGGGTAAAAGGGAAACGAAAAATCAGTGAGCTAACTGTAGAAACTAAAAAAATTTCCAGCTTGTGAACAGTAGTTTCAAATATGGCAAAGAATTCAAATATGGCAAAGACTAGAGAATAGTCATTGGACTTGACCATAATTTAGGTTATTAGTGAGCTTGTGTATAGAAGAAATGAACTAAGTTACATTGAGTGGGCTAAAATGCAAATGAGCACTGGAAATATTTACCGGAAAATTTAACTTTTAGCAGTCTACTGTACACCCTGCTTTGCAGATGAACTGAGAGAACTGAGAGTGATATAAGGACTGTGGTTGACACAATCCTCCAGACCTCCCAGGTGTCATCCAGGAGTCAAGAACAGCCTGCCAAAAGCTGTCTGGTACCACACACTCTTTTAGGAACTCCAGAAACACCTTATTATGGAAGTTGTGCTTTAACACTAAGTAACCAAGGCTTGGTGCCTGTGGCTCAAGTGGCTAAGGCGCCAGCCACATACACCTGAGGTGGCGGGTTTAAATCCAGCCTGGGCCCGCCAAACTACAATGATAGCTGCAACCAAAAAATAGCCAGGCATTGTGGCAGGTGCCTGTAGCCCCAGCTACTTGGGAGGCAGAGGCAGGAGAATTGCTTGAGCCCAGGAGTTGGAGGTTGCTGTGAGCTGTGATGCCA
>CAUYQS010014077.1:0-42731 GCA_963574585.1 Otolemur crassicaudatus
ACTCCCAACAGCAACCTTAGCCCAGCCTGGTTGGTACACTTACCTAGTATCTACCTGGCCAGAATGGTATTAAACTTAGTTCTTGTTCAGTCACCTGGATTCTTTCACCAGGTAAACATGGTTCTAGACCATGAGGTTAACTATCATTTATTTGAGTATGACACTGCTTTACAAGTTCCTGCACAATGGCTCAGGGGTAGGGGAGCCGCCCAAGGTGGTGAATACAATGGTTGCCTATAAATGTCATGAATATACCCTTGTCCTTCTTGCTATTTGTTCCTCCAAAAGGTTTGTACATGGCTAGGAAATGACTACGAAAACAAAGAGAAGTTATAGATACTAGAACAGTGGTTCTCAACCTTCCTAATGCCATGACCCTTTAATACAGTTCCTCATGTTGTGGTGACCCCCAAACATAAAATTATTTCCATTGCTGCTTCATAACTATAATTTTGCTACTGTTATGAATCATAATGTAAATATCTGATATGCAAGATGTATTTAGGCAACCCTGTGAAAGGGTCATTCAACCTCCAAAGGGGTCGCAACCCACAGGTTGAGAATCGCTGTCTAGAATAAAACAGATCTATTTAATTTTCTTTTGTTTTGCTTACTGTGAACCTTCATTTAAATGAAATCAAAGAAATGTAGTGTTTTATGTCAACCTGAATTAACTATTCTTAAAAGTTCCATATATGTGTGCAATGTGGCTATAAATAATTTTTATATGTGTATAATATCATTTTTGAAAGAACACATAATCTAATTTACTTATTATTTCTATTACTGATGCAGATTTGGGTTGTCCCTAATTTGGGTAAGTACCTAACTCGTGAAATTCTATAACTGCTTCAAGAAAATATAAGGTGAAAACTCCATAAAATTGATCTGAATAATTATTTTTTGGATTTAATTTACCATCCCAGGCAACAAAAATTAAAATATGCAAATAGAATTACTTCAAACCAAAGGGCTTCTGCATAGCACCAATTTAAATCAACAGAATGATGAAATAAACTATGAATGGGAGAAAATGCTCACAATCCACATACCGAACAAGATGTCAATATCCAATATACACAAGAAACACAAATATCTATAACACAAAAAAATTTATTACACTGTAGAAAAGACCTAAACATGCATTTCTTTTAAACAGACATATAACACCCAATAGATATGTGAAAAAATATTCAACAATAATCAGCCATCAAAGAAAGGTAAATCAAAACCACCATAAGACATCTATTCACTCCCATCAGTATGGCCATCATTTCTTTTCTTTTCTTTTTATTTCAAAATATTTAGGGGGTACAAATCTTTTTGGTTAAATGGATCACTTCTGTGATGCTTAGAGGATGGACTATTAGTGTACCCATCACACAAATAGTGTTCATGGTACCCATTAGGTAGTTATTTACACCTCCCGTCCGCCCCTCTTCCCTTTTCTTGATGTCCAGTGACTTTGATTTCTCTCTGCCCACGTGTACCCATAGCTTTGTTCCAAATTATTAGAGGATGCATATGGTATTTGTTTTCCCATTCCTGAGATACTTCACTTAGGATAATGGTCTTTAGCTCATGCAAATTACTGCAAAAGACATTGATTCATTCCTTCTTATTGCTGAGTACTACTCCACATTTTGTTAATCCACTCATGAATTGATAGCACTTAGGCTGATGCTACAGGTTTGTGATGGAGAACTGTGCTGCAATAACCATGCAAGTACATGTGTCTTTTCCATGAAATGACTTATTTTCATTTGGCTAGATACCCAGTAGTGGGAAAGATGGGTTGAATGTTACGTTTATATTTATTTCTTTGAAGAAATCTGCATACTGTTTTCCACAGAGGTTGTACTAATTTGCAGCCCCATCAATAGTGTATAAGTGTTCCTTCCTCTCTGTATCCATACAAAAAATCTACTGTTTATTGACTTTTTAATGATAGCCATTCTGACAGGGGTAAGGTGACATTCCATTGTATCTTAATTGATATCTCACTGATGTTTAGCGACATTGAACATTTTTTTCATATGTTTGCTTGCTATTTGTCTTGCTTCCAAGAACTTTTGTTTCTATCTTTTTCTCACTTTTTAATTGGGTTGACAAACCAATTTTATGATGATGGAGAAAGAACAACAATAGGAAAGTACCAGGGAAGGGAAAATCAATGGCTGAGGGCAGCTGAACATCAGAACACAATGTTTCACCCCTCTGGGACCTAAGGGCAAGGGAAACTAAAGCTTGTATACTCATACCTATGCTATTTGCTGTGCCATAAATAATAAAATAATTATTTATCTGTGCCAAATGTGTCTGGTGTCTTTACTAACAGCCTCAATGAAACAATGAGCTTTTTGGCTTCTAAGAAGAGAAAAATTCATGGCAAACTTTCACCCTGCCCTTGGGAACAGTTAGATGTAGCAGTTAACTTCACCACTTGAGTGGGGATATCTTTATGCAGTGTAGCCCTCTAGGCTCAAGCTCAAATCCAATTGTGTCAGAGAGGGAAATACTAGCTCAGTTGGGGGATTACACACTGCTTAAAAAAACACTTTCTACCCCACCTCCTATGCCCCCTTGACAACCTCCAGGTGCAGGTTTGGGCACTAGCTGCCAGTGTCTGGGTAGCACAGTGCGTTCACCACGCAGATATAAGAGGCTGAATCGCTGAGCTGGGAGGCTGTGATATGCAGAGAGCTTTGCATGTTGCTTGTATCTAGCGTTCCTGTGTACCGTCCTTGAGACTGTTTGTTCTTACTGAAAGTCATGAAAACCAGGGAAAAAGGACCTCTCCCAGCATCTTGTTTGTACCACCGTAAGTTGTTAAAGGGGGTCACTGTATAATTGCATTGAAGAGTGCAGTTCTCTCCCTCCAGGATGAACAGAAACTGAGGACTCTGCTCCACTTGGTTTTTGCCACTCACCCCTGTTCAGAAAGCAAAATGAGAGTCAACAGATCAATCATCGAGTTTTAATTCTCTCTAATCTCCATTCCTCTTTATACCCCACACTGAATATCCCATGTGAACTAGAAAATGGTCCTGTTTTCTTCCCTCCTCTCAGCCCAATGTACTACACCTTTCCCTCAAATCCTAAGCAAATATTCCCTAGATTTACTGTGTCAAAACACTCCACTTACAACAAAAACAAAGCCACCAAACCATGAAGGAAGTTCTCAGATGCTTCTCCATTTTCATTATACAGAGGTCTTCTCCCAACAGTTGGCTTGTCTACTCACTTCTTCTCTTCATTTAACATCAAATAAAGGGGTTTTCAGAGAGTATGTTCAACCAATCAGAGACCTTTATTAGCTATCCTATACATGACACCTTCAGACCTACACATAGTGCCAGTGCAAACACTGCCACCTTGGGGTCAAAGCTGCAGTTGCTCCAAACCTATGATGAAGCTTTTTGCTAGGTTTTTCCTCACGGTTCACAAGTGGAACCCCTATTTATGCCCCAGTAAATTAGTGATTAAGACTGAAAGTACTGCAATTAAAAATAAAGATAAGCAGAGCGGCACCTGTGGCCCAAAGGAGTAGGACGCCAGCCCCATATGCCAGAAATGGCAGGTTCAAACCCAGCCCCAGCCAAAAAAAACTGCAATTAATAAATAAATAAATAAAGATAAAGATAAGAAAAAGGAACAGAAAAAGGTCTTTCTTAAAATAATGAAAAATAATAAGGCATATGTTTGAAGACCTCATTCTTAATTGTGGTTGTATGTGATACAGGATAGGAGAGGTAAGCCTCAGCTTTCCCAACTGAAGAGAAGTATAGCAACACGTACTTAAATTTTTTTCTAAGATTGTAAATAGAGGAGGGAAGAGAGTAGCAGGCAGCTAGGCCCTGGCTGTTTGGCAAAGGGCGCAGTGAGGCCAGATGGCCGATATTGGACCAGCTGGGAGAAGCGCTCCCCGGGCTCCGCTCAGCGATGGGGGATACGCACGCTGTGGTCCAGTTCGCCGTCTCATTGTAAGTCCCCACATGGGTCTGAGGAGCGGTCCTCAGCTGACCTGAGCCAGACCACAGAGGACGTCCTGAGCCTTCATCCTTATCCGGTGCTGCTGGACTTTCTGGTGTGCCTGCTCTTAGTAGCAGTTGGGAATAACCACTCATTGGCCCGCTTTTTAATAGGATACCACAAGCAGCTAGGATGACACATCAAAACAAGAAGCAAGAAGAAATGGAGCAGCACCCGGTCATAAGTTTAAAACAACACACACACACAACCAAATTTTCTTGGTGCTATATACCTTTTAAAACAGGGTGACGAATGCTAAAAGGAGAATATTTCTGTCTCTTCTTGTGTGGACTGTTGTACTCAGTCTCTGTGGAAGAAAATTTCTCATGGGGTTATTCTTTTTTTTTTTCTTTTGCAGGTTTTGGGCGGGGCTGGGTTTGAACCGTCACCTCTGGCATATGGGGCTGGCCCCTACTCCTTTGAGCCACAGGCGCCACCCTCATATGGTTGGTTATTCTAACAATCAACCTTTGCTTTTATGCTCTTGCTCTTGCCTATTATAAGCTTGGATGGTTATTAAACTTTTCAGGCATAATTAATGCAACCAGAGTCAAGATGGTGTATACATTAATATGTCTTGAGCATCTGTCTTTGAAGGTTCAACCATGTGGAACTACTGGAGACCTTTTTAGCTTGCAGGAAAGACGCCTCATTTGTGTCCTGTCTGGACTGTGCCAGGCTTAACCTGCAGATTTTTTCCGCTGTAGTCCCTTGTTCTACCTTTGTTTTTTTGAATGTTCTGACTTAGAACTGCTGTATGGGAGGAAACATTTTGACACACTATGTTGTTATACATTGACACCCCTAATCATCATCTACTATTTCTTATCCCCTTCCTCTAAAAGTCATTTGTAATTTTGTTTGTTTAGCTTTAGGATCTTTGGTAAAGTTACATGTAAAAGATGACTGAAATAATTCCAAATGGCTGCATTGGAATAGTTGTAAAGAAATAAATTTGAACTAGTGTGATATAAAAGCATACAATAAAATGGTAATCTTATTGGACTTGCCAAAAATAGATGATTCATGTAAAGGCCTGTGGTACTGGCCAATATTAATGTAGCCCTCACCGAAAATATGAATTATCTTAATTTAGGGATTTTTATCAGTTCTAGTCTCTGCTATATTGTCAGTTTCTAGAACAGAGCCTGTCAAGAAATAGGCACATAATAAATTTTTATTGAATAAATGAATGGTATTTTTTATTCTGATAGTGACAGAGATTTTTTTTGACATTTATTTTCCAAGATAACATTTTAATTTTATTTTAATTGTGGTAAAATTCACATAAACCTTACATCTCAACCATTTTTTTCATGCAGTTAATTTTTTTCTAGTTCTTTTTTTTCTAAGAGAAAAACAACATGAGTTTAGACTCATGGAGTAAATCTAACGTGGAGTTTATATTATTCTTTCCAAAAAGAAGAGTATTTACACAAATGGCAACAGAAACAACAAAAATCCCTTCTGACTGCCATCTGGAAATGGTGGGCTATTCTGCTCACTCTCCCACCTGGTGCTGGGTAGTAGGGGTCAGCTGGCCAGGAGGCCAAGTGAATGTGGATAAAGCTTAACTGTTTTTAAGTGTCAAAGATAAGTAAAGCTGGATAAAAAAATATTTTATTCTCAAGAGAGAATTTCAGTACAATAAACCTATTCATACTCATTCTGCTTAAATTAGAAATAGTGTGTTTGAAATATAACCAATTTTCAACAATGTCTTCAGAAACCTACTATAACTATAGCACTGGATGTATGATCCAAACATCATCTAGAAGCATATGTGACAACAGAAAAAATTCAAAAATTCCTCCAAAACAATGACAGTATCTCAAACACTAAAGCAGTAGCAGATTTCAAGTCCTTTCAAGTAGTTAGTACTTCTGATAACTGTAAAATAAAGCCTTAATTATTTAATTCTCCTCTTTAAGAAAAACAAAAAGATTCAAAGTCCTTGTTTTCCAAAGTTGCTTGTCTGCTTCTCACGTGGTGCACAGTTTGTGAGCAAGGCTGTCTACTACTTTTTCTTCATCCTCTCAACTCAAAACAGCTGACAGATTTGGGGAAACAAGCAGATAGTTTACATTCCTTAGACGACACTTCACTCCACATGCTTATGCAGTAGAAGAGTAGTGTATCTCTTCCTCCTTCTCTACTAGTACTCTTTCTTTTTTCTTTTTTCTTGTAGAGACAGAGTCTCACTTTATCACCCTCCATAGAGTGCCATGGCGTCACACAGCTCACAGCAACCTCCAACTCCTGGACTTAGGGATTCTCTTGCCTCAGCCTCCTAAGTAGCTGGGACTACAGGAGCCCACCACAACCCCCAGCTATTTTTTGTTGCAGTTTGGCTGGGGACAGGTTTGAACCCGCCACCCATCCATACTAGTACCCTTTCTATTCACATCATATTCTCTATACTTATTTCTAGCATGGGGTGGGACTGATTGGCTATATACTACTGTTATATGAAGTAGGCTGTTGGCATGATGCACCACTTTTAATAAAGTACATTTGGATGAAAAAAACTATGGCTAGGTTTTATATTAGGTTGAAAACCATAATAGGAAAAAATAAGAAACACAAAAAATGGATAGAGATAACATTTCAAATCAATAAAGAAAAATAGTCAGGACTGGAAATTGACAATGAGGAGATGCCTGAAAATAAATAAACAAACATAATTTGAGGGAAATAAAAAGCCTTGGACCTCAAACTCCTTTTTTTCCCCTGCCCTGAACACACATTTAAAAATTTAAATATAATAATCTGAAAAAAATAAATGAAGGAAAATATGATATAAAATTCAAACATTCTGAAGTGGTATGGATTCTTCAGCAGGACTTATAATTCAGAGTCCATGGAAGAAAATTTTGACAAATTTGACTACATAGTATTTTTAAATTCTGCATGACAAAAAAAATCCATAAAGTTAAGAGGGTAATGACAAACTTTTTAAGGAATATATCCAAATTATGACACTTATATTGTTGAGGAGCTAAACCTTCCCCCTTCCTGCTTCTCTCCTCCTAGAACAAAAGACCTTCCTGGCACCACCCAAGAATTCCACTGGAGGGGTGGAGGCAAGATGGCGGACTGCAGCCAGCTTTTTGCAGAGGTTCCCATCCAGAAGGAGACTTAAAGGACAGAAGTTTAGCAAGTAAGCCAATGGTTTGCAACTGAGCCAAGAGAGAAGACTGAAGAACGCATGTCATCCTTGCTGAACTGAGCTGCGACCCCCAAAAGACAATCAAAAGCTACAAAATCCACCACCAAGCAGATGGGATTCTCCTCTCCCACAAGAAGGATTCGCAGTTTACTCCATACAAAAAAGTGAGCAGAGTTCAAACATCCTCCCACTCTATCCCACGGGAGAGACCCCCCTAAAAACTGGACCTCCTACCCCTACGAGGGTGCCACAACACTCTCCTGCCAAACACAAAACTGTAAAACTGTATAAAACTGTACATATTCTCTACTTGCAACTTTGAACTCCCAGGATTCCCTCACACACACAAGGTCTGGAGGTTTGTCACCCATGGAGTCCAGATTCTTGGGCACTTTCTTGAGAGGAGTGGAGGGAGAAAGGGCTGGTGCACGTCTGTGCTGACTCTGTGGCACGGGAGTGAGGAGAGGGATCATACAGGAGTTGCGGTATCCTGAGTTGCAGACCAGAAGCAGCAGCAGTGGGAAAGGCTCCCTTGCCTGTGGCCATTCTGAAGACATGCCCTGTCTCTGGGCAACCAGAGGTTCCAGGATATGTGCAGCTCACAAACTTATAGGGAGGGGCCATAAGTAGATTGCTTATCTGATCATAGTAGCACCTGGCCCTCAGGGGAACATAGCTGAGACAAAGGCATTTGGCAGGCAGAGGCTGGAATTGACACCTGAGTGTAAACTCTAATATCTTGCTGGCCAGGACTGAGTTTTGTCTCAGCTCTAGCAGCATCTGACCTGCAGAGCAATCTAGCCTTGCTCTGTCCTGTTCTGTCAGCAACTTCAACCAGATGTGGGCTGGAACTGAGTGAACTGCCCCTACCTATATTAAACACCAAAGATACCACTGCCAGACTCAGATCTCCTAGGGACTCAGGCAATTAAACCCCAGGAGCACTGGCTCACTGGAGTGAACTTGGTGACAGCCCTGTGGTATTATCAGTGACTGGGTGCAAGGTGGGGAAGGAGGTATAAACCTTCCCAGACTAATTCATTTGCTGGGTGGGTCCTTTGGCCCTCATGGAGCATGGGAGTGAGTCATATCTGAGCTTCCAGCAGACACCTCCTATCTAGCTGCCGGAGACTTTTTCAATTCTCCCATCTGAGATTGATGCTGACTGGGACAACTGATTTGGACCCCTTGAACCGAGCAAATCACCCAAGGACTATCCAAAGTGGCACCCTGGGTATATGGTTGAGGGAAGGTTTGACTTTCCATGCTCAATTGTTGTTTGTGGGGGGTGAGGTGACTTAATTGCTGGTATTTCTCCACAGCTGAGACTTCAACCAAGAGGAACAGATTCACTAGGGTAGGACAGAGACCAGCTGAAAATGAGACAGAGCCACTTAGCCCCACCACACCAAGCAGGTCCCCAGTTCCTTGACAAAGTTCAAGGGGAAAAGCCAAATGGGGTAAAATAATCATGGGACAGAATCAGCAGGAAAGTTCCAGTAATATGAATAACCAGAATAGATCAATCCCCTCAAGAAAGGATGTGGCAGAGTCAACTGAAGATCCTGTATCCAGCTAAACTGAGTTTCATCTATGATGGAGAAATTAAATACTTTAATGACATCCATGTGTTGAAGAAATTTGCCATAACTAAACCAGCTCTCCAGGAAATTCTCAGATCTATTCTCCATAATGACCAGTGAAATCTTCCACCACAAAAGTAAACTAACTCAGAAACTATTGATCAAACTCCAACTTCTACAGTGGTGAAACGATTAAATACATCCACTGGACTTTTGAACAACTTGATACCTAAAATTTTATCAGGCTTATCAATAATTTTAATCAATGTGAATGGCTTAAATTGTTCTCTAAAGGGACATAGATTGGCTGATTGGATACAGAAACTCAGACCAGACATCTGTTATATACAAGAATCTCATCTTACCTTAAAAGACAAATATAGACTCAGGGTGAAAGGATGGTCATCTATATTCCAGGCTAATGGAAAACAGCAAAAAGCAGGTGCTGTAATTTTATTCCCAGATACAATAGGTTTTAAATCAACAAAAGTAACCAAGGATAAAGATGGCCACATTATATTTGTTAAGGGCAATACTCAATATGATGAGATCTCAATTATCAATATCTATGCATCCAATCAGAATGCACCTCAACTTATAGAAGAGACTCTAACTGGCATGAGCAACTTGATTTCCCCTAGCTCCATCATAGTCGGAGATTTTAACACTCCTTTGGCAGTGTTGGATAGATCCTCCAATAAGAAGCTTAGCAAAGAAATCTTAGATTTAAATTTAACTATTCAACTTCTGGACTTATCAGACATCTACAGCACATTTCATTCTAACAAAATTGAATACACATTTTTCTCATCAGTCCATGGAACATACTCCAAAATTGATTACATCTTAGGCCACAAATCTAACTTCAGCAAATTTAAAGGAATAGAAATTATTCCATGCATCTTCTCAGATCATCATGGAATAAAAGTTGAAATCAGCAACAACAGGAATCTGCAGACTCATACAAAAACATGGAAGCTAAATAATCTTATGCTGAATGATAGATGGGTCAGAGATGAGATCAAGAAGGAAATTGCCAAATTTTTAGAACATAATGATAATGAAGATATGAGTTATCAGAACCTCTGGGATACCGCAAAGGCAGTCCTAAGAGGGAAATTTATAGTACTGCAAGCCTTCCTCAAAAGAACGGAAAGAGAGGAAGTTAACAACTTAATGGGACATCTCAAGCAGCTGGAAAAGGAAGAACATTTCAATCCCAAATCCAGCAGAAGAAAAGAAATAACCAAAATTAGAGCAGAATTGAATGAGATTGAAAACAAAAGGATTATAGAACAGATCAATAAATCCAAAAGTTGGTTTTTTGAAAAAATCAACAAAATCAATAAACCTTTGGCCAACCTAACCAAGAAAAAAAGAATAAAGTCTCTAATCTTGTCAATCAGAAATGGTAAAAATGAAATAACAACAGACCCTTTAAAAATTCAAAAAATCCTTAATGAATATAACAAGAAACTTTATTCCCAGAAATATGACAATCTGAAGGAAATTGACCAATACTTGGAAGCACGCCACCTCCCAAGACTTAGCCAGAAGGAAGTGGAAATGTTGAATAGGCCTTATCAAGTTCTGAAATAGCATCAACTTTACAAAATCTCCCTAAAAAGAAAAGCCTGGGACCAGATGGCTTCACGTCAGAATTCTACCAAACCTTTAAAGAGGAACTAGTACCTATATTATTCAACCTTTTCCAAAATATAGAGAAAGACAGAAAGTATTTACTACCCAACACATTCTATGAAGCAAACATTACCTTGATACCCAAACCAGGAAAAGACCCAACAAGAAAAGAAATTATAGACCAATA
This sequence comes from Otolemur crassicaudatus, assembly GCA_963574585.1. Taxonomy (NCBI): domain Eukaryota; kingdom Metazoa; phylum Chordata; class Mammalia; order Primates; family Galagidae; genus Otolemur; species Otolemur crassicaudatus. Next base: position 10,613 of record CAUYQS010014077.1, read on the forward strand.
TTACTAATGAACATTGATGCAAAAATATTCAACAAAATCCTAACAAACAGAATCCAGCTACACATCAAACAAATTATACACCACAACCAAGTGGGTTTTATCCCAAGATCTCAAGGATGGTTCAAAATATGTAATCTATAAATATAATTCATCATATAAACAAATAAAAAACAAAGACCATATGAGTCTCTCAATTGATGCAGAAAAAGCTTTTGATAATATCCAGCATCCCTTCATGATCAGAATACTTAAGAAAATTGGTATAGAAGGAACATTTCTTAAATTGATAGAGGCCATCTACAGCAAACCCACAGCCAATATTGTATTGAATGGAGTTAAGTTGAAATCATTTCCACTCAGATCAGAAATGAGGCAAGGTTGCCCATTGTCTCCATTGCTCTTTAACATTGTAATGGAAGTTTTAGCCATCACAATTAGGGAAGAAAAAGTGATTAAGGGCATCCATATAGGGTCAGAAGAGATTAAACTTTCACTCTTCTCAGATGATGATTGTATATCTGGAAGATACCAGGGATTCTACTACTAAACTCTTAGAAGTGATCAAGGAATACAGCAGCATCTCAGGTTACAAAATCAACACTCATAGATCGGCAGCCTTTATATATACCAACAATAGCCAAGCTGAAAAAACAGTCAAGGACTCTATTCTGTTCACAGTAGTGCCAAAGAAGATGAAATATTTGGGAGTTTACCCAACAAAAGATGTGAAAGATCTCTATAAAGAGAACTATGAAACTCTAAGAAAAGAAATAGCTGAAAATGTTAACAAATGGAAAAACATACCATGCTCATGGCTGGGAAGAATCAACATTGTTAAACTGTCCATACTACCCAAAGCAACATATAATTTTAATGCAATCCCTATTAAAGCTCCACTGTCATACTTTAAAGATTTAGAAAAAATAATACTTCATTTTATATGGAATCAGAAAAAAACCTTGAATAGCCAAGACATTACTCAGAAATAAAAACAAAGCAGGAGGAATTACATTACCAGATCTCAGACTATACTATAAATCCATAGTGATCAAAACAGCATGGTACTGGCACAAAAACAGAGAGGTAGATGTATGGCACAGAATAGAGAACCAAGAGATGAATCCAGCTACCTACTGTTACCTGATCTTTGACAAGCCAATTAAAAACATTGAGTGGGGAAAAGATTCCCTATTTAATAAATGGGGCTGGGCTAACTGGTTGGTGACCTGTAGAAGACTGAAACTAGACCCACACCTTTCACCATTAACTAAGATAGACTCTCACTGAATTAAAGATTTAAACTTAAGACATGAAACTATAAAAATGCTAGAAGAAAGTGTAGGGGAAACACTTGAAGAAATCAGCCTGAGTGAAAATTTTATGAGGAGGACCCCTCGGGCAATTGAAGCAACATCAAAAATACACTACTGGGACCTGATCAAACTAAAAAGCTTCTGCACAGCCAAGAACACAGTAAGTAAAGGAAGCAGACAGCCCTCAGAATGGGAAAAGATATTTTCAGGTTATGTCTCTGACAAAGGTTTAATAACCAGAATCCATAGAGAACTCAAATGTATTAGCAAGAAAAAAACAACTGATCCCATCTCAGGGTGGGCAAGGGACTTGAAAAGAAACTTCTCTAAAGAAGATAGGCATGTGGCCTACAGATGTATGAAAAAAATGCTCAGCATCCTTAATCATCAGAGAAATGCAAATCAAAACTACTTTGAGATATCACCTAACTCCAGTAAGGTTAGCCCATATCACAAAATCCCAAAACTAGAGATGTTGGCATGGATGTGGAGATAAGGGAACACTTCTACACTGCTGGTGGGAATGCAAACTAATTCGTTCCTTTTGGAAAGACACCTGGAGAACACTGAGAGAACTAAAAATAGACCTGCCATTTGATCCTACAATTCCTTTATTAGGTATATATCCAGAAGACCAAAAATCACATTGCAACAAAGATATTTGTATCAGAATGTTTATTGCAGCCCAATTCATAATTGCTAGGTCATGGAAGAAGCCCAAGTGCCCATCGATCTACGAATCAATAAACAGCAGTATATGTACACCATGGAATACTATGCAGCCCTAAAGAAAGATGGAGACTTTACCTCCTTTATGTTTACATGGATGGAGCTGGAAAATGTACTTCTTAGTAAAGTATCTCAAGAATGGAAGAGAAAGTATCCAATGTACACAGCCCTAATTTGAAACTAATTTATAGCTTTCATAGGAAAGATATAACCTAATTATAGCCTTAGAATATGGGGAGAGGGGAGGGTGAGAGGAGGGGCGGGGGGTGGGTGGGTAGAGGGAGGGTGATTGGTGGGGTCATCTCTATGGTTTATCTTACAAGGGTACAAGTGAATCTTTCTAAAAGCAGAATATGGATGTCTTAATAACTAAGAAAATAACATGAAGGCTACATTAACCAGTTTGATGAGAGTATTTCGAATTGTATATGAAAATACCACACTGTACCTGTGATTTCATATAAATAAAGAAAGAAATAAAATACTAAAATAGTAAACTACAAAAAAAAAAAAGTAGAATTCCACTGGAAAGACCCTATCTTCCGCCCAAATCTTTCAGGAGCAGAATCTCCCTCCCCCTACACTCAGTATAAAAACAAACCTCCAGCTCAGCGTCTGTAGCTCAACGGCTCAGGCACAAGCCATATACACTGAGGCTGGTGGGTTCGAATCCAGCCCAGGCCTGCCAAATAATGACAACTATAACAAAAAAATAGCCAGGTGTTGTGGCAGGCACCTACAGTCCCAGCTGCTTGGGAGGCTGAGGCAAGAGAATCACTTAACCCCAAGAGTTTGAGGTTTCTGTGAGCTATGACACCATAGCAATCTACCCAGTGTGACAGCTTGAGACTCTGTCTTAAAAAAAAAATAAAAAAATAATTAAAAACAATAATAAAAACAAACCTGCAATAACCCTCAGTGGAAACACCATCTTTACCAGGTGAGTCTCAGTCACCTTCATTAAACTTGGCCTGAACCTCTCCTTTTCTTATCTCTAGGTACACCACCAAATCACTTTCATATATGACAAAGCCAAGAAATAATAAGAATTAGAGCACAAATCAATGAAACTGAAAACAGGAAATCAATAGAAAGAAAAATAAACGAAATGGAAGAAAAAGTATCCAATGTACTCAACCCTACTATGAAACTTATAGCCCAAGAATATGGGGAAAGGGGAGAGGAATGGGAGGGGAGGGTAGAGGATGGGTGGAGGGAGGGTGATTGGTAGGATCATGCCTATAGTTCATCTTACAAGGATACATGTGAATCTTTCTACATGGAGAATATAAATATTTTAACACAGTAAGTGTTTGATGAAAATATTTCAAATTGTATATAAAAACAGCACACTGTACCCCATGACTGTATTAATGTACACAGCTATGATTTAATAAAAAAATAAATGACATGGAATCCCACACAGGCATAAATGTATTCATGATCTATGTATATATGACTTAATAAAAGGGAAAAAAAGAAAAGAAATAAACAAAAACAAATACTAATTCTTTGAAAATATCACTAAAATTGATAGCCTCTAGCCAAACTAACTGAGGTAAAAAGGACATAAATTACTAATATCAAAAATGAAAGAGAGTAAGTACATCATGACATGGGCATTTGCTTTATTAACATTTTCAGTGCTATAACAGAAGACCAGAGACTGGGTAATTTATAGTAGAAGAGGTTTATTTGGTTTATGATTGTAAAGGCTGAGAAGCCTAAGATGGGGCAGCTAGTCAACTTCTGGTGAGGGCCTCATGCTTCACCTTCATGGCAGAAGGGGAAATTGGCATGTGCAAAAATGACAGGGGTCAAAGGAGGGTGGCTCACTTTAGAACAATCCGCTCTCTTGAGAATTAACTCAGTCTCAGGAAGACTAACATAGTCTCTTCTCAAGAAAGCCATTAATTCATTTTACTGGCCTAATCACCTCTTAGAGATCCCACCTCCCAACAGTAATACTATAGCAATGAAAATTTAACATGAGTTTTGGTGAAGAGAAACCACATCCAAGCCATAGTATTCTGACCCTGGCCCTTAAAAACTCATATCCTTCTCATATGCAAAATATAATAATCCCATCCCAATAGTCCCCAAGGTCTTAACTCATTCCATCACCAACACAAAAGTTCAAAGTCCAAAGTCTCATCTGAAACTCAAAGCAAACTTCTTCCAGCTGTTAGCCTATAAAATAAAAGCAAGTTGTTTACTTCCAAGATACAATGGTGGAATAGGCAAGGAGCAAACATTCCCATTCCAAAAGGGACAGATAAGCATAAAGAAAGAAGTAACTGGCCTAAAGTCCAAAACCCAGCAGGGAGAATGTTAAATCTTAAAGCTCCAAAACAATTTTTCACTCCATGCGTTGCTTCCTGGACACATTGTGGTGGTAGTGGAGGGAGAATAGGCTCCCAAGGCCTTATGCATCCCCGTCTTCATGGTTTTTCTGGGTGCGGTCCGTGTGGCTGTTCTCACTGGTTGGAGTTGCATGCTGGTGGCTGTAGCCTTTCCAGGTGGATATTGTATGCTGTTGGTAGCTCAGCAGTTCTGGGGTCCCAGCAGCAGATCCATTTTCATGGCTCCACCAAGAATTGCCCTGATAGGAGGTCTTTGTAAGTCCACCTGCATGACAAGTTATGCCTGGGTCTGCAGGCTTTCTGTGACACTTTTTAAAATCTAAGTGGAGGAAACCATGCCTCCATAGCTCTTATATTCTGCATGCCTGCAGAATTAGCATCACGTGAGCATCACCAAGGCTATAGCTTGTGCTCTTCAGAGTTATGGTACAAGCCACATCTAGGCCCCCTTGACCTATGGTGTTACAACCCAACCAGATTCATCTGCCCACTGCCCAAGAGAATGCCAGTACCTAGAGACAGAAAGGTTTACAGCAGAAAGAGTTTATTCCACATAGTGCTAACCAGGGAGAAAGAAGGAATTTGCCTAACTCTCTTCCTTGAAAATTGAGGAGACAAGGTTTTAAAGACAATTTTAAAGGCAGAGAGTTAGGCAACCAGGGTCTGCTAATTGACTGGTTTCAGAGATGAACCATCAGTCCTTTGGAAAGGACTCACTCATTGTCTGAGTGAGTGAGCTGATCGACTGAAGTGTAGTTTGGTGGAGGGGGGAGTCCAAGACCAGTTGAATCAGTTCCTTGTCAGGGTAGGTCCATCACTAGAATGCAGGGCCTGGAAGATATTTCAAAAACTACACATAGGTTCCAAAATAGGTCATATTTTATACAGAGAAAGTTAAGACAGTTTATAACTGACAACAATGCATGACTCCAGGGTAAAGAAACAAATAGAGGGAACAGTAATTATTATTAGGCAAACAAGGGGACAGTGGCTGATTATTATTGTTTTAGTTAAGTTTGCAGTTTTGGGACCCTTACTCTAGCTCTCCCTTTTTACCCCTTCATCAGTTTGTAATAGCAATTTTAATGGCATGGCTCCACTAAGTTTATGGCATGTACCTTTTAGAGCAACAAGTTAAGCTTTACCTAGAGCCACTTGAGTCACAGCTCAAGTAGGAAGGGAAGCACTGCACCTGAAGGCAGGGAAAGAAAGAGACCTCAAGCAACCCTGAGCAAAGAGGCAGCCCTGGGCAGGAACATATCCCTGAAACCCTTCAGTCCTCCTAGAATTCTGGGCCTGTGATGGGAGGGGAAGCCTCAAAGATCTCTGAAATAGATCTTGGGGTCATTTTCCCATTGTCTTAACTATTAGTACATAGTTCCCTTCTATGAATGCTAATCTCGTCAGTAACCAGTCACTTGGCCACACTCTTACCTTATCCTGTCAAAAACACATCTTACTCTTTACATGGCCAACCTGAAAGATTTCCAAAATGTTATGCTCTGATTCCTTTTGCTTTAAAATTTTACTGCATTCAATTAAAAGAAACCATGCAACTCCTGTGTTTTGGTTAGAAATTTCTACACCAGAAATCCTAATTCATCACTCTTAAGTTGTACCTTCCACAAAGCCCTACATCATGGACACAATACAGCTAAGTTATTTGCAATTGCAACATAAAGATGGCCTTTATTCTAATCCCCAATACTTTATTCTTCAGTTCCATTTTGTATCCCAGCAGAGTAGCCTTTACTATCCACATTTTTATCAACATTCTGGTCACAACCACTGAAGTCATCTCTAAGAAGTCCCATAATTTCCCAGTTGTCTGACTGCAAAACTAAATTATTGGAAGACTTGTTATAAAGCCAACTGTTCTGTGTAACAGTTGAGAAATACTTATGATTTAGACATGAGTCATTTCTTAGGCCATTGACCCCTCCCTTTGTCTTTGAACATTTGTTTATATCTACCATTCGATTTTCTAATAATGAAACCTCTCCTCTCTATAATAAATGTTTTTTTCTTTGCCTTGTTTTGTTACATGTAAGATTGTTTGTCTTCCTTTATTCTCTTTCCTTCTTTCTTTATTAAGAATCCTGCTGCTACCCAAAACTGCAAATGCTAGCATGGATATGGAGAGAAGGGAATACATCCACATCCCCTGTCTGCAGGTCTCACTCTGCACCTGGAGGCTTGCCAGCTCTGTTGGAGTCAGGGGACCATGCCCTTACCCTCAGGTCTCGGTCCACACCTGGCAAGCCTTTGCTCACCCAGCCTGGTTGGAGCCAGGGACCAGCCCTACCCTAGGAACTCAATCCACACCAGGCAACCACTCTCCCACTTGTGGATGCCATCAGAGTTGGGGGTTCTGCAACCCCTGCCACCAGACACAGCTAGTGAAATTGCAAACTAATGCAACCTTTATGGAAAGAAGTATGAAGAATCCTCAAAGAACTAAAAGTTGAACTTTCATTTCATCCTGCAATCCAATAACTAGATATCTTCCCAGAAGAACAAAAATCATTTTGTCATAAAACATTTGTACCAGAATGTTTACTGCAGCTCAGTTCATAATTGTCAAGTCACAGAAGCAAGCCCATCAACCCATGAATGGATCAACAAATTGTGGTATATGTATACCATGGAATACTACTCAGCCATAAAAGAATGGAGACTTTACATCTTTTATGTTTACCTAGATGGAGTTAAAATACATTCTTCTTAGTAAAGCAATCACAAGAATGGAAAAATAAATATGCAACATACTCAATATAAATATGAAATCAATATATAAAAAATTACATCCTCATATGAATAATAAAACACAAATACAGGCTAGTAAGGGAGGTAGGGGGAGGTGGGAGGGGAAAGGAAGATTAACTCAAGGAGGGAGGGCATTTGGTGATATCTCACCTAATGTGTGTCCATTAGGGTATATTCCATGCCCCAAGGGTGAAGGGCTCTTCTATAGCTTGTAACTTATCTTGGAACAGTGTTGACTAAACATTTTTACCCTCATATTAATTTGAAAGAAAAATAAATAAATACATAAGAATCCTGCTGCTAGCAGGCTGTAGCTCTGCTATCATCTCTCATGTGATACTCTGTGAGGAAGACATTATATAGATGCCACCTCCTCGGTCATATTTGGCTACCTAAAAATATAATAAAACATATCAATCTACAACATCTTCCAATATGACCTAGAACCAGATAATTGGGGCCAGATTTTGTCTGCAAGGGTGGCATAGAGATTACTTCATTGGTGCATAGTACATTGACATTACTCTGGCCCTGGATGAAGAATCATTTGATTTTAATGATGTCAGGCTCTGCTTTCACTGTTACTAAGAAAGAGTTGGGTATTGGGATGTTTACTGCTTGTTCTTTTGCTCTGACCATCTGTATGATTTTTGTACTAGCCAGACAAACAATCACAGATCATCCTGAAACCTGAGTTAGTCACAGAGGCAGACACTCAGCAGCCAGGCCCTCTGATGCTCAGAGTTTGTGCTCAGCTCCCCCTGCAGTTCTTGCCACTGTGTCACTCAGAGCACAGTAGTACATAGCTGAATCAGACACCTGGACTGAGGCTTTCTTCAGGTGGAAGGAGGTGGCTTCTTTATGATACCTTGCTTCAAAACCTTTGTTGATTCCTTTATCATCAGCCTTTGCAGCTTTTAGAAGGAGCTGAGGACCTTCACCAGGATACTGGATGTACCAGAAAAGGGCAGGGTACCCTGTGGCTGTATAAGTGCAGTTTATTGTCAGGAAATCCTCTTCTGAAAGGGTCACTTCACCTTCTTTCTGGGTCACTGAGTCTCCACATGTTCTTCCTGGGGGAAAAAAAGAAACCTGCATCACTTTAGCCATAGAACTCTTATATAAAGTTATGGTTAAAGATTTTGCTGACATGATAGGACAAAGAGCCTGGATTTGAGGAGGCATTTTACTTACCAAGCAGTAAGACTATCACAATCGCTAAGGCTGGAGAAGAGTTCATCTTCACAGTGTTGCCTAAATAAAGTTCTTGATTCTTAACAGGAAGGAATGTTGAAGTCACAGTGTTAATGATAAATCTAAACCTACAATTCACACAGGAAATGAGTTTGTGTTAGCAAGCCACTCCCCCTGGTGGGCAGAGACTGAACTGGGATGAATGTTTTCATGGCTTCCTTCCACAAACCAGAAATAGGTTCTCAGTTCTGACCTCATTTATAAGTTCTTACTTATACTTTTGAAAATGATTTAAACCCAACCAGAACATTTTGTGTTTTGGCTCACATGCCAGTCTCAGTGGCCATCACAAATCTGAAGGACAGCTATCATACCCTCTAAGGTCTCTTTTGTTTTTAGAACACCACCTGACCTAGCACAGCATCCTGGAGTACTTCTGAAACTGTGAAAACAGAAATTTTCTTGAACACTTTGATACAGGCCTTTATACACGTATTTTTATGTATCCATTGTAGGTCAGCCTATAACCCATTTAAATGTCGAGCAAGGATTTGGGGTGAAAATCTGGAGAAGTAATAAGAATTCAAATCATTATTGAGTGAGTCTGTGTTTTTCAGCACTGTACCCCAATATGTAGGACAGTGACTATAAGTGACTTATTGGGTGCTCAATAAATATTTGCCAAACAAAATAAAAATAATGAATACAAAGTATATTTTGTTATTTTCTCTGAATTTTTCAGAAAAAAAAAAATTTATATCAAATTATTATGAAGGTACAAATGTTTAGGTTATATTGTTTTCAACTCTAAGGTATAATTCAAGTTGTAGTTGAGTCCTACACCCCAGGGGTATTCTGAACAACCTCACATTGTGCCTATTAGGTGACATCCAGCCAGTTGCCCCCTCTCCACCCTCCTCCTCCTTGCTAGACATTATTTGTGTTATATCTTTCATGTTGGTGTATAGTTAGGATGGTTTAATATTAATATTGAGTACACTGGATTTTTTTTTCTATTCTTGAGATACTGTACTAAGAATAATGTGTTTCAACTGCATCCAAGTAAACACAAAGTCTTTGATTCAAGAATCACCACCACAGAAAGGAATTCTGGGAAGATAGCCAACTAGTAGCAACCCTCAGCAGAAGCTCCAGACCAGAGAGAGAAAAACTGGACAGAATTGGACTGTATGGAGCCAAAGGTGGGAGGTGAGCCAAGAAAGAAGTTCAGCAAGCTGTGACTCCAAGGAAGATCATTCAAGAAAACAAATTACAGGTACAAAGTCTATCAACAAGAGGAGGGGAGACCCCTCCCCCAAGCGGGCTTTCTGCAAGTTAGCACAGAACAAAAGACCTCTCATTTTACCTCACTAGAGAGAGCCACTAAACACTGGGTGTCTTTCTCCAGGGAGGTCCCAATTATGAAACTAGACACCACCCCGCAAAGCATAAGATTGAACAAATATTTTCCCCCACAATTCCAAACTCCCAGTCCACACTTTCCCCCTTGCATGGCAGTCTGAAGTTCTTCACCCTGCAGAGCATGTTTGATCTTTTCCTGAGAGATCTGGGCATAGTGTGGACCTCTGAACAACAGAACAGAATCTGTGACTACTGGGGAAGAAAGAGGGCATGGGAAGAAAGGAACACTCAGCAGGAAAAGGAGCAGTCCTCTCATTGTGCCTGGGCAGTGGTGGTGTTGACCCATGGTTCGGGCTGTGTCTAGTGGCAAGGGGTACAGAACCACTGGCACTGATGGCATCCACAAGTGGTAGAGTGGTTGCCTAGTGTAGAATGAGTTCTACAGGCAGGGCTGTTTCCTGGCTCCAATTGGACTGGGTGAATAGAGGCTTGCTAGGTGTGAACTGAGATCTGAGAGTAAGGGCATGGTCACCTGACTCCAACAGAGCTGGCAAACCTCCAAGTGTAGACTGAAACCCATGGATAGGGATGTGATCCCCTGACACCAACAGAGCCGGGGACCAGAGGCTTGCTGTATGTGGACTGAGACCAGCAGCTGGGGGCATGGTCCCCAGCTCCAACTGGGCCAGTGAGCAGAGAAGTGGGCACCAGTCTGGACTGAGTCTTTTGGGTGAGCGCGTGGACCCATGGCTCCAATTGTGCTGATGGAGACCCTGGGATCCCTCTGTGTTGAGCAGGGTTTGTATTGCCCAAGACAATTTTATGGGAACTTCTGTGTGGAGCTGTCCACTCAGGGATGCAGGAGGTTGACTTTTGAAGTTCTGTAGTGGAAAAAAACTGTAGGATGCGGTTGAGGTGCTGTAGCTGTCTGAATCTCTACGCAGCCAAGATTTAAACCTAATACTGTGGCTTCTTAGGATAGGGTAGAGGTTGGCTAATATCAAAATAGAGTCAGTTTACACTAGCTCACCAAGTAGGTCCTCAGAGTCTCTGGCCAAAACTTTGAGAGGGGCCTTTGTAAGGTTGAAAGGGATAAGCCACAATTACAAAGCCTACCACTTTGGTAAGGGGTTGATTAACTCTACTACCTGGGAACCCCAATTTGATCTCACCCTACCAGTTCTAATAACCAAACAGTGAAAAATTAACATGGGGCAGAACAAACGGAAGAACTCTAGCAACATGAATAACCAGAGTAGATCAACCCCTCCCCCCTCCCAAGGAATGACAAAGGAGATACAACTGAAGATGCCACACATAGATAATTGGTTGAAATGTCAAAAATAGAATTCAGAATGTGTATGGCAAATAATATGAATAGAATGGGGGAAAAGTTAGATATTGAAATCCAAAGAGTAGTTTTAAAGTTGTCTTAAGAAATTAATGACTTCAAAGACAAAGTCACCAAAGATATGGACATAATGAGAAAAGAGATAGCAGAGCTCAAGGAAATGAAAAAGTTATTAAAGGAGCTCCAATACAATAGAATCCCTCAGTAATAGAGTTGACCAGGCAGAAGAAAGGATCTCTGAAATTGAAGACAAAGTTTTTAAATGTTCACAGACACTCAAAGATGCAGATTAATGGAGAGCAAAATCTGATCATTCCCTGAGAGAGTTGTGGGATTACTCCAAAACATCAAATATTCATCTTACAGGAATTCCCAAAGGATAAGAGAATGGTCTTAAAGGCACAGATGCTCTAGTCCAAGAGATTACGGAGGAGAATTTCCCAAGTATTGCAAGAGATACAGAAATTCAGATAGTGGACAGTTTCAGAAGCCCAGCAAGACTCAATCTGAATAAAGCATCTACTATACACATTGTGATTAACTTTGCCAAAGTTAAGATGAAGGAGAAAATTCTGCAAGCAACCAGATGAAAGAAAATCATAACCTATAAAGGGAGAAATATCACAATGACTGCAAATGTCTCAACCGAAATATTTCAAGCCAAAAGAGGATGGTCATCGACCTTCAATCTCCTAAAATAAAACAACTTCCAGGCTAGAATCTTGTATCCAGCTAAACTTAGTTTCATCTGTGGTGGGGAAATCAAATACTTTAATAGCATACACATGTTGAAGAGATTTGCCATAGCTAAACCAGCTCTCCAAAATATTCTCACACCCATCCTCCACAATGACCAGCCTAATGCTCTACTACCAAAGTAAACTCACTCAGAAATTTTTGAACAAAACCCAACTTCCACAATGGTGAAAGTATTAAAAATGTCTACTGGATGTTTTAAAATCATGATACTCAAAACACTACCATGCTTATCAATTCTCTCCATTAATGTGAATGATTTAAATTGTCATCTATGGAGGCATGGGTTGGCTAACTACATACCATGAACTCAAACCAGATATCTGTTGCATACAAGAATCTCATCCTCAGACACATCCTCCACAATGACCACCACAATGTTCTGCTACCAAAGTAAACTCACTCAGGAGTGATTGCATCCTACCTTAAAGGATAAAAATAGACTCAAGATGAAGGGATGGACATCTATAATATAGGAAAATGGAAATCAGAAAAAAGAAGGGGCTGCAATTTTAGTAGCAGATACAATTGACTTTAAACCAACAAAGATAAAGAAAGACAAGGATGGTCACTACATATTTGCCAAGGGAAACACCCAACATAACAGATTTTGATAATTAACATTTATGCACACTACCAGAATGCTCCTCAACTTATAAAGCAAACCCTAATGTATATGAACAACATGATATTTTCCTGCACTATAATAGTTGGAAATTTTAACACCCCTTTGACAGTTTTGGATAGGTCCTCCAAGAAGAGACTAAACAAAGAAATAGTAGACTTAAACCTGACCCTAGAACAAATGGACAGATCTCTACAGAACATTTCATCCTAATAAAACTGAATATACATTCTTCTAGTCAGCCCACAGATCATCCTCCAAAATTGCTCATATCTTAGGACACAAGTCTAACCTCAGAAAATTCAAAAGACAAGAAATTATTCTTTGTATTTTCTCAGACCACCATGGAATAAAAGTTGAACTCAACAACAACAGGAATCTTCATTCTCAAATAAAGTCATAGAAACTAAATAATCTTAGGCTGAATGATATCTGGTTCAAAGATGAGATTAATAAGGAAATCACCAAATTTTTGGAACAAAATGACAATGAAGACATGAATTATCACAACCTATGGGATACTGCAAAGGCAGTCCTCCTAAGAGAGAAATTTATGGCATTGGAAGCCTTCATCAAGAAAACAAAGAGATCCAACAACTTAATGGATCATCTCAAGCAATTGGAAAAGGAAGAACATTCCAACCTCAAACCCAGCAAAGCAGCCCAATTCATAATTGCCAAGTCATGGAAGCAGCCCAAGTGCCCATCAACTCATGAATGGATTAGCAAATTGTGGTATATGTATACCATGGACTATTATGCAGCCATAAAAAAAGATGGAGACTTTACCTCTTTTATGTTTACATGGATGGAGCTGGATCATATTCTTCTTAGTAAAGTATCTCAAGAATGGAAGAAAAATTATCCAATGTACTCAGTACTATTATAAAACTAATATATAATCAGCCACACTTTCATACAAATGATAAAACCATTATAGCCCAGAAAGAAAGAGAGAAGGGGAGAGTGAGCTGAGGGGAGGAGGGTCCCCAGGTGGAGGGAAGATAATCAGTGGGATCTCACCTATTGTGCATATTGCAAGCGTACATGTCAAATGTATTAACAGTAGAGTATAAATATCTTAACACAACAATTAAATTAGTGAGGTGAAGGTTATGATAACCAGTTTGATGTAAGCATTCCAAATTGTATATAAAATCAGCACATTGTACCCCCATAAATGCAGTAATGTAGACAGTTGTAACCTAATTTTAAAAAAAAGAAAAAACAAACAAAATTAAGGCAGAATTAAATGAAATCAAAAACAAAAGAATCATTCAGAAAATCAATGAAACAAAAAGTTGGTTTTGTGAAAAGATTAAAAAACTGATAAACCTTTGGCCAACCTAACCAGAACTGTAAAATCTCCAATATAGTCTATCAGAAATGATAAAGGGGGAATAACAACAGAAACCTCAGAAATTCAAAAAATCCTCAATGATTACTATAAAAAAAAACTTCTATTCCCAGAAATATGAAAATCTGAAGGAAATGGACCAATACCATACCTGGAAGCACACCACCTTCCTAGACTCAACCAGAAAGAATTATAAATCTTGAATAGACCTATATCAATCACTGAAATACCATCAACAGTACAAAATCTTCCAAAAAGGGAAAGTCCAGGACCAGATGTCTTCACATCCAAATTTTACCAACCCTCTCGAGAGGAGCTAGTACCTTTATCATACGTTTTCCAAAGCATAGAAAAAGAAGGAATACCTCCCAACACATTCTATGAAGCAACTATCACCCTGATATCCAAACCAGGAAAGGATCCAACAAAGAAAAAAAATTATGAACCAATATTATTAACAAACATCAATGCAAAAATATTTTAAAAGTTCTTAACAAACAGAATTCAACAACACGTCAAAAAAAATTATACACCATGATAAATTGGTTTTATTCCAGGGTTACAGGCTTGGTTCAACATATGAAAATTTATACATATAATACATCACATAAATAAAATAAAAAACAAAGACCTTATGATTCTCTTAATTGATGCAGAAAAAGCTTTTGATAATATACAGCACCCTTTCGTGATCAGAACACTTAATAAAATACACATAGATGAGACATTTCTCACCTATACTTTAAAAAATAATTTAAACCCAGTAAGGACATTTTTGCACTTTGGCTCATACCAGAAGATGTACACAACATTAAAGGAAGACACGTGTTTAACTTGGCTTTTTAGATGGTTTATGGATGTATAATTGGCATAAACATAAACTGCACCTAGTTAGGGTGAACAATGCACATATTATAAGACTTGACATACATGTAGACTTGTGAAGCTACCACCACAATCAACACAATGAACACTGTGTCATCCAAAAGTTCCTCATGTCTCTTTGTAATCATACTCTCAACCTTCTTCCCATCTTCTCCTTTCATATCCAGGCAACTCTGCTGTTACCATAGGTTCACTTTTATATTTAAAAATTCATACAAATTAAATTTTGTATGCTTTTTTGGTCTGACTGCTTTCACTTAGCAGAATTATTTTGAGAGATTTTTTTTTATTTTGAGAGTTTTGCATGGTATTGTATGGATCAATGATTCTTTGCTTTTAATTGCTGAGTACTTAAGGAAATATGTACAGGAGTACAATGGCTACATTATACAGTAAGTGTATATTTGACCCATTAAGAAACTTTGTCCCTCATTCAGGTTGTAACAAACGTGCTCTTATGCACTATGGGTACTCTTGAGAATAGAATACAGGGAATAGATATCGTCAACTTTCAAGGTAAATTTAGTGAAGTTGGACTTAATTTGCCAAATTTAGTGAGTATATTTACAGACAGTGCACTTTTCATGGCAGGAAAACATGAAGCATTTATTGTACAGATTAAAAAATATATTGACAGATCAACATTCTCTCATTTCTCTTGTATTTTTGAAGAAAGAAAGCATACAGAGAGATTTTAAGACCTCTCTAATCAAAACAATAGGTACTCTGTAAATATTTATTGAGTAAATTGATCTAAAAATCCAGCAATTCACAAATATTTTTATTAATATTTCAGTGATATTTTTCTGAACTTCCTTAATCAATTATTCTAGCTCAATCTAATGCCAAAGGCAAATTGTTTATGATAGCTGTTCTCTCTTTTCTATCATCAGTCAAAAGTTCTGTGTCTAACATCAAGCCAAAGATCCAGAGATAAGAATGTTTTTGATGAATGATAATTCTGGACAGGCTCTGTGACTGTTCAGAATTATTTCCTAAGGATTGTGTTTCCCTCAAACTCTGCAGCTGTGTTGCCACAGGCCTAGCCACTTCCTGTCTGTGATGATCCCTACAGCAGGTGAATGTCTCAAGCCGACTCCTGGGTTTTTGCGCACCTTCTTCCAACAGTTATCTCGGTGTGTGTTCTCTCAGAGCACAGAAATATGTGGCTGAGTCCCCCAATTGTGAAGCTGAGACGAAAAGTGTGATGGATTTGCTGGACTTCTGGAAATTCAGTGAGTAGCGACCCTCTGTTTCATTTTTCTGGCTGTAGGAGTCCTGGCGAATAATGAAAATCATCTCCCCACTGCTGGGCTGCTTGTACCAGAATAGATTGTAACTACTTTCTCTGGTTTCATATGTGCAGCCCAGGGTCACAGCCTCCTTCTCCTGCACCAACATTGCCGGTTGGACTTGAATTACCTTCTGGGCAATACCAGATCCTGAAGGAAAAAGATAGAATTGGTAAGTTAAGGGATAAGTGGTGGGGGACAAAGAAATTCTATTTTTATACCCTGTTATCCCTCCTTCCCAACATCTCCATAAGTCCATCCTGTACCCCCAGTCCTTATATAATAGCGGAAACATATTCCCACCGGCCATCCCTACCTAGCCATATCGAAGCTATGACCACCTTCAGCAGGCTGCTGAGCAACATGTCTGTTTCTTCCTCTAGCAGGAAAATAACTTCTTCTTCGACAGTTCCGAGGCTCTCCACCGTGAAGTGAACCTGATAGAGTGAGATAATCACTGAGCTGTGTGCTGGTACTGCTGCCCTAGAGCAGGAAACAGAGGTGTCATGGAGTAGCAAATTGGTGTGTGTCACGTCAAACTGCTGTATGTACAGACTGAGAATCTCACCGAAAGCAAGCTTCCTTTTGGATTAACCAATGCTTAATGTGATAACAATTAAATCTGAAAAAAACGTGAAAATTTTGAAAGGGAATAATTCAACCAACTACTACGTTCAGTCATTGAATTTTTTTGTTGCTCCAGTTTTTTTATTTCAATAAACTTAGGAAAGATTTTTGTTGTTGTTGATTTTTGTTGTTTTGTTTTGTTGTTACATGAATAAATTGTATAATGCTACAGTCAGGGCTTTCAATGGACCTATCACAAGCATAGTCTTCACAATACTCCATAGTTGATTTTTTTTCCTTCCTCCCCTACCCCCTTTTTGGTTGTCAATGTCCTTTATACCACTTTGGTCTTATATACCCGTCATTTAGCTCTCACTGATAAGTGAGAAGCTGTGATATTTGTTTTTCAATTCCTGACATACTTTGCTTAAAATAATGATCTCCAGTTCCCTCAAAGTTGTTGCAAAAGACATTACTTCATTCCTTTTTATGGCTGAGTAGTACACAATGATATATACATACATTTTCTTTATCCATTCATCAGTTGATGGGCACTTATATTGATTGCATATCTTTGTGATTGTGAATTGTGCTACCATAAATGTTCAAGTATAGGTGAGGTTTTTTTTTCACAAAATGACTCTTTTTCCTTTTAGAAGATACTCAGAAGTGGAATTGCTGAATCAAATGGTAGTTCTATGTTTAGTTCTTTGAAAAATCTCCATAGAAGTTGTTCTAGTTTACATTCCCACAATAGTTGGCCATTTATCTTCTTTCGGGGAAAAAAAATCTGTTCATGTCTGTTGCCTAATTTTGATGGAGTGATTGGTTTTTTCTTACTGATTTGTTTGAGTTCTTTGCAGAGTCCAGATATCAGCCTTTGTTAGATGTATGTCTGTGAATATTTTCTCACATTGTGGAGGCTATTTACTCTGCTAATTATTTCCTCTGATGTGCAGGTATTTTTCCATTTTTTGAAGTCTCATTTCTTTGTTTTTGGTATTGATGTATTTGCTTTTGGGATTTTAGTCATAAATTCTTTGCATAGGCCAATGTTCACTAAAGTTTTTTCTATGTTTTCTTTCTAGAATTTGTATAGTGTCACGCATTACATTTAAGTCTTTAAGCCACCTTGAGTGAGTTTTTACATATGGTAAGAGACAGAGATCTGAAATTTCTCTTTTCTTATCAACTCCTGGTATCTAAAAATGTGGAGACAACTGATGGAATATTAAAACTGAAATTAATTACTGTATGAGACATCCTTGAACACCCATACCCTAACGTATTATTATTCTTAGCTCTCACAGCCTGACATTCTTCCCCCTTAAAAAGTCTATGTTGTCTTACTGTGAACTGGTCACTAGTAGGTTCATATTTCTCAGAATATCCTGAACTATACCAATTCCATTCTTCCACCACTTAACTAAATGAATAAATTGACAATTTTCAATCCATTTATCAATAGGTTTCCTTTCTCAGCCTTTCCCTTAATCAGCCTTCACGTGACCTAAACTTAAGTAACTTGACACTAAAAAAATTTTTATCAGAAAAAGTCTGCCTTTTCACCTTGTGAAAATGACCTTATTAGGTACTCCATACTACCAGTTTACTGGATAAAGTACATGAAATTTATCCTTGGATACATGTTTATGTAACTTGGGCTCTCCAGAGAATCTTCAAAAGCAGACATTCCATAGAAGATGAGCAATGTCTTAAGGTCCTTCAAATATACATAACTGCATGAAATAGACAATTCATCCAAGACTATTCAAATAGAATTTTCTAGATGATTGAAACCACTGACTGTCATACTCTCTTTTGCATTCTTTTGTTTTTCTTACTTTCAGTGTATTTTCTCATTTTAATGGTAGAATGTAATATATTTCTAATTTACAGTACTTTGAAATAACTTTTCTAGGTATAGGCTTCACTGGAGGCACAACTACCCTAAGGCCATAACTCAGCTATGCAAAACCAGTGTTAGTGCAAAAAGCTTAAAAGAGTTATTGAATATGTCAATGCCTGGCAAAACTCAAATAATAATTATACCCCAATAAGTATAGCTGAGTGAATTTTGGTCAATAAAATTAGCCTGAAATTTTAGAAAAAGAGGTATGTATAAAAATTTAGAACACAGGATGTTAGTGACATGTCAAAATGGAAGGTTCTTGTTTTTCTTTCCTCCAAGACACCCTGAGTAAACACCTACACATAGATCAATTCTCTCAAGAGAAAGTGAGAATCCAGTTGAAAGACTCCTACCCAGTCCAGAAAGTAGAAGGGAAGAGGAGAGAGAGGGGAGGGGAGTGAGGATATGGGAGGAGGGAGGGTATTTGGGGGGACCTTACCTAATGTGCATGATGCAATGGTACATTTCAAAACTAATAAGAAATGAGTATAATTGCGATGAATGTGTTACTTAGTTCAATGTAAGCATTTCACATTGCATACTGAAGCAGCACCCTGAACCCCATAAATGGATCAATATACAAACTTACGATTTGATAAAAAACAGTTTTAAAAAAAGAAAGAAAGACTCCTATCAGTGGACAACTGAGAAAATATCCACAAAACAGGTAGGAAAAGATACAGTCTCCCATTAACTCCACTCTGAGCACAACATTGTTCAATTAGGAAGGAAACCCCAAATCCCAACTTCTTCTTGAGGGGCAATAGGTTTATACCACACATACAGTGCCCACATTTTATACTCCGTGAAGGAGAGATTGGCCCTTAACTCTCCATTTCTGAGGAACAGAAGGGAAGGGTCTCATAGGATTTCCTCAAACACAAAGAACAAATGGGGTTTTGAACTGTGTGAGCACTCTCAGCAGCTTTAATTCGTGGGATCAACCCAGTTTCCAAGTTCTCCCTGGAAAGGGTTTTGTCACACATTTTCCAGAACATTTCTGTGATTCTGACATTTGACAAGACATTATCTGGAAGCCTAGGTAGCAAATAAAGAATAAACCTCCCTGAACTTAAACAGAAAGGACAAAAATCCTAACATCTTAGGATTCCCCAGCTTGCTGTAGCTATAATACCAACCCTACAATCTCTTCATAGAATAATACTGGAACCCTCTACCAACAGGAACAGGAGGGATATCACTTCTGCACCTGCTCCCTACGTTGCCACTGGATGAACTTCTATAATCTTTCATTAGAGGGATGCTGGGAAAGTGCCTAAAAGGCCTAAGTGGGAACATGGGCCTAACAGGGAAAGTGAGCACTTCCTGAGCCTTCCTCCCCAGCTTGCTTCAGCAATAATTCCAGACAAGAAATACCCCTGTTAGAAGGTGTAACTTCTTGGTCAAAAAGAATTGTGTGCATTCTCTATACCCTATTCCCTGGCTTACTTCAGCACAAAAATCCAGCTTTACAGACTTTCACACTAAGTAGTTTCTGCGTGCGTTGAGCACCCCAACTTTTACAGGCTTCACCCAAAGGACTGGATTGTAAATCAACCAGCTCTGGAAGTATACAGAGCTCTGCTCTCCTGAGTCTCTTAGACCACAGAGAACAAAAATGTGACTTAAACTTGAAAATATTCCGCAGTTATCTCTCTAGGTTTAAAGTGAACAATCTGATCAAGAGTAAAGGCATTTCTTTTTTGCAAAGGGAAGAATGAGTAAAATATAAACTCTGGCTCTCAGCTTCTCTACAAGTAAAGAAGGAACTGGAACACAAATCTAACACCCCAACTGCATCTCAAGGAACTGGCTTGCACCCCACCTCTCTTAAGGTAATAGCACAAATTGACACTCTATCATTTGGAGAAGGAATGCATGAACAACAAAAACAGGAGGTTGAATAAGCACTAAGAGTTTAGAAACATTTAGAATCTCTGCTGAGCCTAACTGAAGAGGAATATTACCTACATGAAATCAGGCTGAAAAGACTGGGAGAGGTGGCTTTTCTATCTCATGTGCAAAAACCAACAAAGAGATTCAACAACAATGAAGAAACAAGGGGATACATTATCAATAGAAAAACAAGATCAACCTCCAGAAGACAAACCTAATGAAATTAAATATGTGATTTACCTGACAGGAAATTCAAAAGGACAATGGTAAAGATTCTCACCAAGGTAAGGAGAGCCATGCGAGAACAAATAAGAATTTCAACAAAGACAGAAAATGTAAAAATGTGCTGAACACAAATCATTCAGCTGAAGACTATAATAACCAAAATCAAAAATTTAATAGAGAAATTCAACAGCAGATTCCATCTAGCAGAGAAAAAATGAGAGAACTTAAAAACAGGTCATTGGAAATCATTTAGTCTAAGGAGCAAAAAGATAAAAGAATTAAGACAGCCTAAGGAACTTATGGTACACCATCAAGATGAATAAAGTATGTATTACTGGAATAGAAGGAAAATAAAAAGGGAAAGTGACAAAAAACATATTCAAAGAAGTATCATCAGAAAGATTTCCAAGTCTAGAGAACAAATAGAAATCCAGGTCCAGGAAACTCAATGGACACTTCATAGGATGAATCCCAAGAGATCCACAACAAGACATGTAATAATAAAATTGCCAAAAGTTAAAAACAGAGAATATTGAAAGCTGAAAGGGAAAAATGACTTTTACATACAAAAGAACTCTATAAGACTTTCTACGAATTTTTCAACAGAATCTCAACAGGCCAAGAAATGGTAGGATGTCATATTCAAAATGCTGAAAGAAAAAAGCTACCAGACAAGAGTATTATACCAGAACTACCATCCTTTATAAAAGAAAAATAAAAACTTTTCTCAGACAAAAGCAGAGAGAATGCATCACTATTATACCTGCTTTATAGGAAATGTTAAAATGAGTCCTTCAAGCTGAAGAAAAAGTTAACTAAATAGCAACATGAAAATATGTGGAAATATAAAACTCACTGATAAGCAAATAGTCAAACTCAGAATGATTATTCTGCAATGGTGGTGTGGAAATCAATTCTCTCTAATGTAAAGGTTAAAAGTCAAAACTGTTTTTATATACATAGCTACAAAAATTGGTTAAAGAACACAGACTTGGTGGTGGTATATACAGAACAGCCTGGCAGAGCATAGAAGCCCAGCTGGCACATGGCCATTACCAGGAAGCCTGAGTTCAGTCCTTGAGTGCTGGGCAGTGAGCAGACAGTGCCCTGGGCCACTGGGTTCCTACTAGCCAGCTGAGTGCCATGCTCTCCACACAGGCTGGGGCCTTGCAGAACACAACAGAGGCTGGACCCAGCCCCAGGCCATGGGCAAGTTGGGAGCCCAACTGGCCCACTCACCTGCTTGGGTGGATGCGGTGAAGGTGACAATGAATACCTTAGAACAGTGATTTAAAACCAGTGTGCCATGAGAGCATATTAGGTATGCCATGAATTTTTTTTTTTTTTTTTTGAGACAGAGTCTCCCTTTATCACCGTTGGTAGAGTGCCATAGTGTTACACAGCTCACAGCAACCTTCAACTCCTGGGCTTAAGCGATTCTCTTGCCTCAGCCTCCTGAGTAGCTGGAACTATAGGTGCCTGCCTCAATGCCCAGCTATTTCTTTGGCTACTCACTGAGCCACAGGTGCCGCCTTGCCATGAACATTTTTAAAGATTATTAATTAAATTATTTTTGAAAGAAGTTCAAAGGACAGTAAGTACATTCTTATTTTTACTCTTTTTTATGATCAACATAATTTAAGTGTGCTGCAGAAGCTTAACTGTAGGTTCAAGTGTGCCATGAGATAAAATAGGTTGAAAATGGTGCCTTAGAAGATGAGAGCTTCACATTGTCCTTTCCCTCCATCTGTTACAGGATTTGATGCTGTGGTGGGATATTTAGAGAACATCCTCAGGGATGATGAGTTCCAGTTATTACAGAGAAATTTCATGCACAAGTGCTACCAGGAATTTCAAGACACAGAAGAGAATAAACTCACCTAGGAACCTATATTTTTTTTGGAGACAGTCTCACTTTTGTCATCCTTGGCAAAGTGCTGTGGCATCATAGCTCATAGCAACCTCAAACTCTTTGGGTTCAAGTGATTCTCTTGCCTCAGACTCCCAAGCAGCTGGGATTATGGGCACCCACCACAATGCCTAGCTATTTTTTTTTTTTTTTAGAGGCAGGGTCTTCTTGCTCAAGCCGGTCTTGAACCTGTGAACTCAGACAATCCACTGGCCTCGGCCTCCCAGAGCGCTAGGATTACAGATGTAAGCCACCACACCTGGCCCTAGGCACTTATTTTTAATAAATATATTTCTCTGGTAGAAAAGTACATTGAAGAATAGCTACCAGTGCAGATTCCTGAATTTAACATGGAGACCTCCACAACATTACAACGCCGTGAGGATGAAGTGGCTGGTGATATTCAACATGCTGCTCGTAGTTATGCATGTTCTGGCTTTTAAAGAAATGTTTCTAAACTACAGAGCAGAAAAACAAGGCCAGGGGCTGGATCTTAAGCATTGTTTCACTGTGGAAATCACCTTCTATGCCAACTTCCCAGAACAATCTGCAGCACTACGTCCTACATCCAGCCCAATGAATGGGATCATCCTGAATATCACCAGCCCAAGACACCAAAAGGCTGTCATGCAGGTTCTAAAAGGCAAGTTTTTGAGGAGAGGACATGAAGAAATGGAAAATGCTCAATTCAAGATAAAAAAATATCAAGTAGAAAAAATGAGGATCCACTTATAAATATTTATGAAGACAGGCAGCCAAATATTAGCAATATTTAGGTACAAAATTATCTAGGTACACAATTATAACCTTTATATAAAATATGTATAGATATATTTCTTTTTGAGACAGAGTCTCACTCCATTTCCCTCCTAGGTAGTGTGGGGTGGTGTCATAGCACACAGCAACCTAAAATTCTGGGCTCAAGCAATTATCTTGCCTCTGCCTTATAAGCAGGTGGGACTACAGGCACCTGCCATAAAACTTGGCTAGTTTTTCTGTCTTTAGTAGAGACTGGGTCTCACTCTTGCTCAGGCTGGTCTCAAACTCCTGAGCTCAAACAATCTACCTGCTTCAGTCTCCCAGAGTGCTAGGATTAAGGACATGAGCCATCACACCCAGCTAACCTAATATTTTTATATTTCACATATTTTCTATATTTAACATGTAAAGTTTTAAAATCATAAAATAATAAACATACTTTTGAAAGGTAAGAGGTAAAAGTCCATTCATAAAAGAGATGGTTGAGTTGATATTAGTAAGTTATTAATAAGAAAGGAAACTGAATAGCAAACATAGAGTCAGTGTTAAAGCCTGAATTTCAAAATAAAATGTCACTAATTCCCTTTAAGAATGCATTAAGCAAAAATTAGAAAACAAATGGTCTAACCCATTCTGAGTCATTTTGAACCTAAACTTATTTTATGCTTTTAATTTTCACTTGTTAGTTTTCACTTGCAAATAAACAATGTGACAAGTGCTATGGCTGAAGGTCAATACCAAAGGAAAGGGGTGGGGCTTCAGGCCCAGCATCAGGTTTGAGTACAAGCTGCAGGTGCTTGAGAAGCAATGTGTGCTTGCTGCGCAGAAGTAGACAGCTGAGTCTCCAGGTTGGGTGCTTTCAATGTGCAGGGAGAGATGTTTGGCCGCCTTATTCAATAAAACAGCAATTCTTTGTGTTTTATTTTTTCTGTTCACATTGGACCTAATGTCTATAAAGAGCTGGGGGCCTTTTCCAAGTTCTTGTTTATACCAAGGGAAGTAGTTGGAGGCACTGTCTGAATAAGTACAGTTGATAACAGAGCTGTCTCCCTCCCGGACACGCAGGGTAGAAGGACTCTGCTCCACATTCTCTCCTCTGCTCACCCCTACGCAGAAAGAAAAAGCCAGAGAAAGGAAGATTGTTAGATCATTACTCTCTAGAATATTCTTTTCTTAGTAACTAAAGAAGCCTGAATAAGTCTAGTCTCCTCCTTGGACTTCTAAAGAATATCCACTAATATACTGTCCATCCCCCCACCCCACCCCCACCCCCACACACACACACCCCGCCAAACTCTCAACTCACAGTCTAGCTTCAGCCACAAGAACATAAATAAAGCTTGAATGAATGTCTTCATTGTTCTTCCCAGTTAGGGTCAGTCTCAGACCTGCAATCTCCAACCATTAGAGCTACTTCTATTATCATTTAACAATCACAGTGGTTTCTCACTTTGTCTACCCAGCCAATAAGAAAAAGGCTCTGCTTCAAGTGCAAGCCTATCCATTCAGAATCCACGTAAATAAACCCTCCATATTCTGCATCAGATGAGGTATACTACCATCTTGTGGTCACATTCCTAACTGCTGAATTCATTGATTGAATGGTCTGGGGTTTCTTTTGTTTGTTTTTCTCTTACCTATGAAAGACATGGAACACAAAAGCTGCAGTAATAGATCAAACAAACTAGGTGTTAGATCAGCGATTAAATGCACAGTAAGAATAGAGAGATCAAGATTTGCACGTATGCACACTACTGAATCATTGTTAGTAAGCTGGAAGGAGTTAGATGCTGCTGGTGTTTATCCACTGATGGATTGAGTTTACATGTTTGAAATCAGGAAAGTGCCCTGATTCACTCTCCTAAAGAGAAAAAAATGAAATACTACCTTCTTTTTCAGCCAAATTTGTCATCATGATTTGTTTGTATGGAGATAAACTCTTTCTTAAAGGAATATGGAAGCCAAAGATCAGACTAAGAGAGGGAAGACCACTCACTATATCAAGTAGACTTTATCTCAGATTCTGCTCCTTCAAGCCTGGTCTTCCCTATGACCTTCCTATTCCCAGAGAATTGACCATACCAAGAGTCAAAATGTGGCATCTTCCTTTAGTAAATTATAATTTACTAATTACTCCCTAATTGTAAGGGAGTAAGGAAGTCAGTTCCTTGAATTAAGTAACAATTTGATTCATAGTGGGGAGAGATTTGAAATAAGAAATATGACATGTTTTAAGAAATTTCTTCCCAATGGTGTGTGTCTTGTATTCTTCAAAGTACTGAAAAAAAGAGGAGACATTACCAGAAAAAATTCAGCTACAGATTGGAAAAGTAAACACATGTAAATTTATTCATAAGGAACTTTTCTTTTCTTTTCTTTGTATTTTGGAGATTGTTGAGTGTATAAGGAACCAGGTTACACTGATGATTGCATTTGCTAGGTAAAGCTCCTCTTGCAATTGTGTCTTGCCCCCAAAAGATGTGTCACACACTGAGACCCCACCCCCTTCCTTCTTCTCTTTCTCTCTTCTCTCTCCTTCACACATCCCCCACCATGTACTAGGTCATTAATTGTCCTCATGTCAAAATTTAGTACATAGAATTCATGCTTCTTCATTCTTGTGATACTTTACTAAGAATAATGTGTTCCACTTCCATCCAGGTTAATGCAAAGGATGTAAGGTCTCTATCTTTTTTAATGTCTGAATAGCATTCCATGGTATACATATACCACACCTTGTTAATCCATTCCTGGGTTGGTGGGCATTTAGGCTATTTCCACATTTTGGTGTTTGTAAATTGAGCTGCGATAAACAGTCTAGTGCAAGTGCCTATTATAAAAGGATTTTTTTTTTCCTTCTGGGTAGATGTCCAGTATTGGGATTGCAAGATCAAATGGGAGGTCTACTCTTTGAGGGTTGTCCATACTTCCTTCCAAAGAAGTTGTATTAGTTTGCAGTCCCACCAGCAGTGTAAAAGTGTTCCTTTCTCTCCACATCCATGCTGGCATCTGCAGTTTTGAGATTTTTGTGATGTGGGCCATTCTTGCTGGGGTTAGATGATATCTCAGGCTGGTTTTGATTTGCATTTCTCTAATAATTAGAGACAATGAGCATGTTTTCATATGTTTGCTAGCCACTAGTCTGTC
Source organism: Otolemur crassicaudatus (assembly GCA_963574585.1). Taxonomy (NCBI): domain Eukaryota; kingdom Metazoa; phylum Chordata; class Mammalia; order Primates; family Galagidae; genus Otolemur; species Otolemur crassicaudatus. The sequence continues at coordinate 37,021 of CAUYQS010014077.1, forward strand.
TTTTTAAGAGAAGGTTCCATTCATCTCTCTTGCCCATTGATATATGGGAATATTGGCTTTTTTCATGTGAATTAATTTGAGTTCTATATAGATCCTAATTGTCAAGCTTTTGTCTGATTCAACATATGCAGATATCCTTTCCCATTGTGTAGGTTGTCTATTTGCTTTAGTTGTTGTCTCCTTAGCTGTACAGAAGCTTTTCAGTTTAATTAAGTCCCATTTGTTTGCTTTTGTTCCTGTTGCCATGAAAGTCTTCTTCATAAAGTCTTTGAGCAGGCCAATATCTTCCAGTGTTTTTCCTATGCTTTCTTTGAGGACTTTTATCATTTCATGTCTTAAATTTAAGTCCTTTATCCATCTTGAATCAATTTTTGTGAGTGGAGAAAGGTGCAGATCCAGTTTCAGTCTTTTACATGTGGATATCCAGTTCTCCCAGCACCATTTACTGATTAGGGAGTCTTTCCCCCAGTGTATGTTATTGTTTAGTTTATCAAAGATTAGGTGGTTGTAAGATGTTAGTTTCACTTCCTGGTTTTCTATTCAATTCCAAATGTCTCTGTCTCTATTTTTGTGCCAGTAACATGCTGTCTTGACCACTATGGCCTTGTAGTGCAGCCTAAAATCTGGTATGCTGATGCCCTAGGTGCTTTTATATTCTAATGTCAAAATGCATAGCATGTCCTTAAATGGAATGACTGACATATATGTAGTGGCATTTCCTCTCAAGCATCAGATAACTCTTCTGGGCATGGACTCCTGTTGTGTTCATCATTGCTGGCTCAGATTCCATACCCTGTCAATTTTCTCCTAGCTGCTGCTACCATGTCCTTTCCCAAACCAAATTGATAAAGTCCTGTCCTCTGCACACATGGGAAACTGTCCTTTTTTTTGAGACAGAGTCTCACTATGTTACCCTCAGTAGAGTGCTGTGGAGTCATAGCTCACAGCAACCTCAAACTCTTGGGTTCAAGTGATTCTCTTGTCTCAGCCTCCCAAATAGCTGGGACTACAGGAGCTGGCAATGTCTGGCTGGGTTTTTTTATTTGTCTTTTTGCGGGGTTTTTTTTTTTTTGGCTGGGGCCCCACTCCTTTGAGCCACAGTCACCGCCCCTCATCTGGCTATTTTTTGGTTGCAGTTGTCATTGTTGTTTAGGAGACCAAGGCCAAGTTCGAACCCACCAGCTTCGCTGGGGTCCTGCTCACTGAGCTACAGGTACCACCTAGGAAACTGTCCTTAAAGAACTGACCATGAGAAATGGTTCCTGAGAAACCAAGCCTACCTCATTTCCAGAATGGAAGCTCCTTTCTGGAATTTATACACATTAGTCCCCTGGAGTTACGGCAATAAATCTAATCCCTCATCCACTTCTTATATCTTTAAAGATTTAAGGACAGCTATAATATAATGAAGAATCTATTAATATGTATGTACATAAAATCTGTGGTTTGTGTATATAAAACCTCTATATTCTAAGAATCTTTTGTTTTCTCACCCATTCCCAATAAGATGGAATTCTCAAATCCTTCACTGGGAAATTTCCTTTTTCTTAAAGATGAATATTTTAGACCAATAATTCCTTTCAATTTCTGCATGCAGAACTGAATATAATGATCTGACTATGATTATTCATATGGGAAGTAGCATTTCATATACTAACTATAGCACCAGTATAACCACCCCTGGACAAAATTTCCAGCCACATAATTTTTTTATTGAATATTGCCTGACTTATTATCAAAATGTTGGCCTGGAAAATGGCTTTTTGCAATTTCTAGCACCTTCAAGGATTGCCAGCAGCATGAGGGTGATGTTTCCCTCAGCATGCTAATTCTAATAATTGTTTTTGCTGAAGACGTATGAGTGATACTTGTTATGTTTACATCCTTCCTTCAAGAGATCTCCACCTGGGATAATAAATATCCACCTTGTTATTTTTAGGAAAGTCCTTAGATATACCAACATCTCTTGGTAACCATTTGTGATTGAATCCAGGACTGCCCATGGATACCAAACTCCATGCACACTCAAGTCAGTTAACTAAAATGGTGTAGTATTTATATATAACCAGAGAATATCTTCCAACATATTTTAAATCATCTCTGGATTGTTTTTAATACCAAATACAATGTAAATCATTGTTATACTGTATTTTTTAGAGAGTAATGACAAGGAAACAAAAATTCTTACATATTCAGTACAAACAAAATCATCTATTTCTTTCCTGAATATTTTTGATCCACAGTTGATTGAATCCACAGATGTGGGACACATGAATGTGCCTACTACACATCTAGCTGAGGATGACACCACCACTTTTGACCCACTCTGAGAGAAGCCAATGAGTGGTAAACTGATTTGCTGGAAGAGTAACAGTGGCTCAACTCAAGTCTCCTTTCCTGTCCAGAGTAGTAAACATGTACACAGATTGGAATTCTCCATTGTCATGATCAAACTGATTGGACCAAGGCTTTCCCAGACCCAAACTGTAGAGATCAAAGTGTCTGGGCTTCTATTAGATAGTTTCCCTTTGCTTAGCAATGTGATCCTGGGGTAATGAGGCAGAAAAAAAGAATACCAAGGAAAAAGTGAGGAAATGTAGTTTCTAGAAGGAAAGGATGTAGTTTCTATCCTTGTAAAATGAATCTGCACTAAAGGATTTCTAAAAACTTTTCTAGCTCTAAAATTCTTTAATGCAATTTAACAACAAATATTTAGTGAGGATTGGTGTGTGCAATGCAGAGTGGCACAAGAGTGGGGGGAATCATCCTGCCCCATGGAACTGCAAGACCATTTTCACGTCCACCTATAATTTAGTGGGTCTAAGGTTACGACTAATCAATCCTTGGGCCTCTTCAGAAGCGGAGTCAGGACCCTCAGGATAAGTCCTTGATGGATCATAGATCAAAGGGAGCTGAAATCCATAATCAAATGGAATAAAATGGGACTTTACTTACTAAGTATAAAGAACATCAAAGGTGATGATATGTGAGCGGGCTCCAAGGCTGAGCCATAGGGTAAGCAGTATGCTCCTTTCTGGAAATCCATTTCTTTTCTTTATATCTATAAATATTATATCCTCCTTGAAGAAAACATACACACAGACCTCAGCAACATGGAGAACCTGGAAGAATTAGATGAGTTTACTAATATGTAAGGCAATAGGTATTTTCTCAAACATCTTGATTGCTTTCTGGCTTCAAGCTTCCTTCCTGCAAGTTAAGTTTGGGGGTTCAAGATTCCCAGCCAGACCTGGCTATATCATTTGCGATTCCTTGTTCAAAAGCAGAAAAAAAATATCACTAGGTAATAAAACATGATATTTTCTTTAAAAGATATTTTGTTACTTATACATCAGGTTTACTATGATACATAAGTAAAAAATAAATTTACAAATTGCTAAAAAATATTTGATGTTACAATTTTATATAACATAATACTTTATCGTTTTGATATCTTGACTATAAGATCTTCCTGCCTAACGTTTCTGCAAATTAACTCAGAAGATTGATGAAATTTAGACTATTACCAACTTCATTTTCAAGCACTCTAATTGAAAACAATGTCCATTGTTCTTGACTAATGCATGATTTTAAACAACATCTTTGACAATTTCTAACTTTGAGAAGGATATTTCTACTGATGCAACTGATACTGGAGCTCTTAAGAGTATTTTATATACTGTGACAATATTAGCATAAATACCACAAAAATTAGTGTCAAATACAAATTTTACTAAATCTAGGATTGTCTTTTCTGATAAAATAATTTTCTACAAGGATTTTACTCTTCATACAAATCAGTTTCATGTAAGTTTATATTTAATTTTAAGTACAAATTTGTGTTTCCTCTCACATTTTTCTGTAAATCATAGAAGTTGTATAAGAAACTGAAGATGGCTTCACAATGCATGTATAATTCACTATGTTTGTTTGACATACTATCACTTTATCTTCAAATATAAAAAATTTTTGAGAATCATCCTCTATGTCAATAACTGATGTATTCAAGCCACATGAAAATTATGTGCTTATTGACCCTGCAATTCCTTTATTAGGTATATTCCTAGATGACCAAAAATTGCATTACAACAAAGATATTTGTATCAGAATGTTTATTGCAGCCCAATTCATAATTGCCAGGTCATGGAAGAAGCCCAAGTGCCCATCCATCCACGAATGGATCAACAAATTGTGGTATATGTACCTCATGGAATACTATGCAGCCATAAAGAAATATGGAGACTTTACGTCCTTCATATTCACATGGATGGAGCTGGAAAATGTTCTTCTTAGCAAAGTATCACAAGAATGGAAGAAAAAGTATCCAATGTACACACCCCTATTATGAAATTAATTTATACCTTTCATATGAAAGCTATAACTTAATAACAGCCTAAAAATACGGGGAGGGGAGAGGGAGAGGGGAGGGGGCAATGGATGGAGGGAGGGAGATTGGAGAGATCACTTCTGTGGTTTATCTTACAGGGGTACAAGTGAATCTTTCTAAGAGTAGAATATGAACGTTTTAACACAATAACTAAGAAAATGAGATGAAGGCTATGTTAACCAGTTTGATGGAAGTGTTTCAGATTGTGTGTGAAAACCCCACACTGTACCCCAGAAGTGCATTAATGTACATAGTTACCATTCAATAAAAATAAATAAATAAATAAATAGAAGAATTTTAATATCAATAAATATAAAAAAATTATGTGCTTATCGATCAAGCTACTATCTTTACATTCAATTTCTATTTCTACACCTGCAGATATTCTTTGTAATATTGTATCAATCTTCAAAACCAGTTCTTTAACTTTCTGAAGAAGCCTAACTCCCTGATATGCTTGTGCAATGTCCACATTTTTGCTTTCATTTTTTAATAATTTACTGTCAAAGTTTACTGCCAACCACTTTGGCTATCCACAGAGGAGCAGACAAGCTGCATTTGCATGTGCCTGTGCCCTTGAAATGGTTCCACCAATTCTCAGCTCACAGGCTGCCCCCTGAGCCCATGAACCTGACCCTGAGTGTGTTCCTGTCCTATGTCCTGCTGCTCTCTGCAGCTCTTTTGCTCACATACATGTTCCATCCTCTTGCAGAACTTACTTATAAAATACATGTTGAAAGACAAAATTATTAAGAATTTTGAGGTATCTTCTTCTAGGTATATATCCAAATGACCAAATATTATTTGGTAATAAAGATATTTGCACCAGATTGTTCACTGCAGCCCAATCCATTATTGCCAAGACATGGAAGAAGCCCAAGTGCCCATCAACCCATGAATGGATTAATAAACTGTGGTATATGTATATCATGGAATACTATGCAGCATTAAAAAAAATGAAGACTTTACCTCTTTTATGTTTACATGAACTGGAAAATATTCTTCTTAGTACAGTATCTCAGGAATGGAAAAAAATATTCAATATACTCAGTACTACTGTGAAACTAATTTACAATTATGCATACAATTTTTCACATGCATGTGAAAAATGTAACACAACTATTGCCTAAGGATGAAGAAGGGGAGGGGTGGGAAAAGGGAAGGGAGGGGGTTGGACAATAGAGGGAGGGTTGGTAGGGGGATCACACCTATGGAACATATTGCAAGTACAAGTTCGATCTATCAGGTGTAGAGCATAAATGTCTTAATCCTGTAATTGGGTAAAAGTGGTGAAGGCTATGTTGCTTAGTAGGATGTAAGCATT